>JAQFVV010000709.1:0-217500 GCA_028023455.1 Epiperipatus broadwayi | reverse complement strand
TCCAGGTTCTAAAATATAAAAACCTCATTTGTTTCTAGCATAATGATATTGTTTTATTATCCATTTTTCTTCTTTATAGTTCAATTATCACAATTAAAATAACATATTTTATTATACCAAAATACTCCTATATTTCTAATATAACTTTATGAGTAATTCATAATCATTATAATAGCTATCTATCTCTTTAAAATGCTTTACTTCCAAAAAAGATTTTAAAAAATATCACTTGCTTCGAATATATATATTTTTTAAAAAAATAGCATAATCTTTTAAAGTTGTAATTATAAATTTTATTAAACGCCCATTATTATATTAAGTAATAATTTACTAAGGCTGTAACCTTAGAAATAAGCGTCTGAAAAATACGAGTATTAATGTATTATAAGAATTGTGGACTTAATTAGTGAAGTATTGAATAGCTTCACACTCTTAGATCAAAAAACACTTCAGCTTCACCTATTTATATATAAAAAAGTAGGTTGAAGTAAAAAAGGATTCTCTGCGTAAGCTTGTGTTTTTTAAGACCTATAGAGGTCCTTACCTTCGTATTTTTCAGACGCTTATTTCTAAGGTTACAGCCTTAGTAAATTATTACATAATCTTTTAAAATAAAAGTCATATTATAAAATGAGAGAGCTATATATTTTATAACTCAATCTCAAATATTTTTATAAGGTTTAAAAATCAACTGCATTTTAAACTTTTCCAGTTACTTTTCTTAAATAATACTTTCTTTAATGTTCTTAATTTTATAAACACAGATGTATTAAATATATATGCCATACATCTAGATAATATTCTACTGCAATTCCAAAGTCATTACATAAATAAATATAAAACTTTTCATATAACAATAGGAAAAATTATACTTCCCCAAATTCTTTGATCCTTCACTACCAACCTAACCAAGCATAAAACTGCAAGTTTATATTTACATAATTTGCCAATGAATCTTTAACCAGGCTTCAGAATCCTCCACTAGTAGGAAATACATTGAAAATTATTTCATCCTTTTTATGTTAAACAAAATAACAGTTTTAAAATCCTTTTGACTTTTTTTTAAAATTATATTTAATTTTAAAATAATTGACTATTAACAAACTGATACTATTTAAAAAATAATAAATAACAGTAAGATTATCTATATAACAATAGTAAGAAATAATTTTTAATTACACATAGTTTTTTATGCCCACTTTTGAAAACCATTTTGATTGGATGATACATCATTTACCTGTAAATTCATTTACATATTTGCCAAATATGTACTTTTAAAATCATTTTTATTTAATGATATAAAAATATTTAACATTGTAAAATAAAATAAGATATTTTAATAATTATTTATTAATATAACAAACATTTAATAAAAAAAAATGTATCCATTTTTTTAGTTTATCTTTAGTTATTTCAAATGTCTTTTAAAACTAATTAAAAATATTATGTATTTATTTTAATTATGTAAAAATGCCTCAATTCTAGTAACAATTTTATAAAGTAATTAAAATTTTCTCTAAATTCAGGTATGGATCCTCTAATACTAGCATCACATGACAATTTATTCCAGACAGAAATGTTGCAATTTTTAAAACTCACAGTCTGAAATCAAACAAATAAATATTTAATTACAAAAAATATTACATTAAAGAAAAATATTAAAGGCAATAATAAAAATTAGAATAATAAATTTTGATGTTTTTTAACATTACTAAAACCTAAACATGTAATACATTATAAGAATTAAAAAGTTTAGTGAATAATTTTATATAATTGAAACATAATTTAAAAGACAATTTTAATAGTTTATTTGAATATTAAATATATTAAATATTAGTGTTTTAATGCTTATTTAATAAGATACTCAACACATTTAAACTTGTAACTATTACCATTTACTTCTACCATAAAATGTTAAATTATTATGCTTATATTTTTATAATTTTAAAATTTAGAATAGCTTTTATATATTCTTTAACTACTTATAAATTTACATCAACAGATTTTAAGTCTCTATAAACATTATTATGACAATTATAGTACTTATATTTATCTTAATTTAAAAATTTTAAAAAATTGGCTTTTAAGCACATTCATCCCTAATGAAAAGGGTACAATATATATCATAATAAAATAATAAATTTAAAGGTCTGCTGGTTGAAATATCAAAGCAGCTTTATAGAGAAGTAATTGTGTTTATATATATATATATATTAACAGTCTAAACATGAATTTGAGTGAGAACAGGCTATTAACTGAGCTCCGAGTAGGTATATTTATGAGCATAGATCAAGTCCTATTTCGAGCACTAATCTTACCAATTAATAAGAATTATACTCCTCGAAAACAAAAGAAATCGTTCCAGTGGACCTTTTTTGGGTAACTTATCTAGACTAGCTCAGTCTCAAGGTCTGGGAGACAATGTCTATTGGGAGAATGAAGCCAAGGCTATCTTACAAAGAAACATCATTTATATACTTTTATAATTTTCATAACTGCACTACGAATTGTATTATTTTCTTTCTTTTAAAAATATAAGTTCATGAATATCAGTAAGCTTTTATAAATAATAACTCAGAAATTATAAGAATCTCATAATTTAAATAAATACACAAGTTATAGCTTAAATTGTAATATTTATTAATACATGTATATATTAATATTGCAAACATATGATTCATTCATTCCAATATATATATATATATATTATTAATATACACCCGGGTCTCATTTTACACGATAGATAGATTCCTCAGAAAACATGCGCAAACAAAATCATGCAAAAATAGACGTAACTTACATTGAAAAAGGGGGAATGCTGTCTGTGATTTTTCAAAATTCACGTAAAAGCAAAGCACCAATGTAAAATTACTTTAAAATTGGGGCAAAAAAAAAATAAGGCAATAAAATATGACTAATAAAAAATTTCAAATTTGAAAAAAAATTGATACAAGACAAACTATTTTAACTATAATATTTGATTTTATTCAAAATAATATACTTTTATGCATTTTTTATACACATTTTAATTATTATGATTTTCTGGTGACAATGTAATTAGTAATTAATCTTTGAGATGATGATTTTATTAATTGTTTACGAAGCTCGCGATATTCAGACATACAACCATTTAGCTCTCGTTGGAATTTAAGAGCACGTTAATGATTAGTGTCATTAATAAGAAAATAATAATTGATTACGTTCTTTTTTAAAAAGCAAAAACAGAATGTGATTTAAAATGCAAAATTAACATGCACAATGTCTGAACAAATTTACATTATAATCTTGTAAAATTTAATATGTGTATACATAAAATGTGGAAATCATGATTTTAATTTCATTATTGCATAAAATCTTACTATTATAAAGCACTGAAAATATTGAAATTACTCAGATGAAAGTTGAATTCCAATAATGTGCTATAACTTTCAATAAAATGTAAGTGTGCTAAATTTATTATTTAAAGTAAGAGCGCATTATATGAAATCGACTTCCTGTGAAACACGAATCACGTAACTTCAAAATCATGTTAAATAAGTCTATGTAAAAAGAGACCCATGTGTACACGAAAGAGTGCAATTGTACATCAGAGTAGTATTTATTAAATGATTTAATCTATTTCTAAAATTGCTTTCTTTAAGTTGGAATAAAGCGCATGTTTTTTAATTTATTATTATATATTCATTTAATATATAGACAGAGAAAGTCAAAGTTATCTCATTTGAGAGCAAACATTTGTGTGTTTAAGGCTGATGTTCTGTACACTTACAATATTACAATAGTGAGGTTTTTAGCCAGAGTTGTTGGTCTGAAAGATGGTGAAAGATTCCATAACATTTTTACATAATATAATACATCCTATAGGTTATGTAGATGATTCTAAAATTGATTAAACAAAAGTTTTTGCTGTTTGGAGTTCCATAATCATTTTACTTGCTTGAAATAGATAGCAAAAATTTCCATAAATAAAGTTCAGGCAGGTCACAAAATAGCTGTCCACTGAGCCAGTTCAATGAATCTACACAATTTTCCTACCCCAGAAATTTGATGAGATTCATTCTTATTAATTTTTATTAATTAATCACATCAGTTTTATGAAAATGTACTTTTCACATTTTTTTTTCTCTCACAGTTATTTTTCTGAATCCCTACTAAATCAAAAAAAGTATATATAGTTCTTTTATTTTAACTCTCTTTCACCTCACTTTTTTTATCTATCCATACACTGATGACTATATCTCAGAAGTGCTTTTAGCTTCTAGTGTTCCAAAATACTAACTTGGCCAGTCCTTGGAATTTTGATGACAAGTGTCATTAACAGAAATTAGTCATGGCACAGCTTGCAATTTTTTTTATTACTCTCCAGCCTTACATTTTGATTTGCTTTCGTTAAGAAACATGCACTACTAATATGATTATTTAAATAACTATAACTTACGATATTAATAAACAACAAAAATATATAAAACAAAAATATAAAAATACAATTCCGCACATATCCGCTTCTCTTCATCTTCACATACAAATACATAAGTAATTAATTCTATGCCACATCACAACATGTGTAATATATATATATATATATATATATATATATATATATATATATATATATATATATATTCATGCCTTTAAATGGTTAATGTATTGCATTCACACTCTTTTGTAACAGAATTCGAATGTATATCTATAAATTTTCTCGCATCTGTTGATTTAATTCGTAATAACAATCACAAAAACATGGATTGTTATATTGATGGAATATTAAAATAGATTAAATGATTAAGTAAAAAATAAAAATATAAATTGATAGATAAATTGGAAATAAGTAATGAGATAAATAAATAGTTAGGTAGACAGATAAATAGTTATATAGTTAGATATATTGAAATATTGTAAATAGCAAGATAGTTACATAGATTTATAAGTAGATTGGAAAAAGATACACTGTTATATAGATAAATAAGTTAAAGTAGATTAAATGAAATGAATAAAAACTAAAAACATAAGTTGATAGGTAAATTTGTAAATAAGTAATAAGATACATATATAGATGGGTAGATAAGTATATACATAAATAGATAGATACATTCTTACATTGATAGATAAACTGACAAATATAAATCAATAAACATATATTTTAATAGACTAAAAAGATGGTATATCAAAATAAATTGTTAGATAATTGGATAGAAAAATAAACAAATATAAATAGATAAAAAAGATAAATAAATGGATTTCTAAGAATTGGAATACTAGAACAAAAGCTCTCATATCTTCAACTAATAATAAAATGTATTAAATACTGAAAAAAAAAAGTGAAATTTAAATTTAATTTAATTATATGAGAAGTTATTACATATAAATATTTTTTACTAAGAACAAAAATATTTCATTATAAAATTAACTGAATATTTTATTTAAATTTTTATCTTAATCCCATTATTGAGTTATGTATTTTTTTTCATTCTGTATTTTTTTTCTCGTTTTTATTTGATTAGCATGTAATTCATTATATAAAATGATTAATAAATATAGATCAGTAGATAAATAACTAGGCCTCCTAAAAAATGAATAAATAAATAGCCAGGTAGAAAGATAGATAAATAAAGATAAATTAATAGATAGATGGACAGAAAAATAGAGAAATAATTAGATAAATAAAAATGTTTCTAAAAATGAGAATAGTAGAACAAAATCTTCAAATTATTAAAATAAATATGTAATGTATAAAATACTGAAAGAAAATAGTGAAATTTTAATTTTAATTAAATTAGACAGAAGTTATTAGATATAATTATTTTTTAAATATAAACAAACGTATTTTTTTAAATGTATATATTTTTTAATTTTTTATCTTAATTCTATTACTGCATAATATTTTATTTTTTATAGGGTATTTTTTTTCGTTTTATTTGATTAACATATAATTAATTTAAATCTTTCATCAAAGTTGCAATTGTTGAATATAATTAACGAGATTAATATTAAGATAATTACATTTAGAAGATTAAATTATATTCTCTCCATAGAAGAATATGGCTTTAAAGTTAAAACTAATACTCAATTTCCATTCTATTTTGTTTCCAATATTGTTATAAACAACATTGTTTCTAATAAGACAAAAATTTAAAAAAATATAAATATTTTATAGTTTGGTAATGTACAGAAAAGAATAAAATTATCAGTTGAAATGAAATTATGATTGTTATATTAAATTTTTTTTAATAAAATGTTAAGTCCTTTTTTTATTATAATAAATAATTATAAAGAATATTCTACTTAGATTTCAATATAATTTTGAATCTAGAAAAAAAAAAACGAAGATCAAAGAAAAGGAACTTTTGTACCTAGAGTATGATTTTAGTCAAAACATCACTTTAACTTAACATAATAAATAGTTAGTTGCTCATTCATTTTGTAAACACACACACACATCTATATATATATTACAATCTTTATTTCTTCGACGTATATATCTTATTAGCAGTCTTCATTCTAATGCTAAATCTTGCATAAATTTAGATGATAATTTTCTTTTCACTTTAACCATTAGTTGATCCTAGCTCTTTTGAATGTCAACCATTCCTAGATCATTTTTTATAATTACAAGAAGCAATATTTTAAATATATATTTTATAATGCCATAATTTTATTTTTTTGGTCAGTGATTTTCAAAATAAAATTATCATCTTCACTTAAATGTAAAACCTTATCATCTTTTATTCTAAGATTTCATTGAGTCTGCATCATGAAGCAATAAACACATCATCTTAATGATTTTTTTCCATATCTGAACATTGTTCATTTCTATAATCCAGGTAAGGCTACCTTCCAAAATAGTTCCTAATGGAGTGTTCATTTTTCCTATGGAGTGATATATTGTTAGATATTGATAATCTTTTATTACTAAAAATGTCTTTGGTTTGTCACTCTTAAATTTATCATCTCAGTTTATTAAGCTTTTGATGTATTTAAAAACTATGACAGAATATATGCCAATCTTAATTTCTTCTCTAGTACATATCATTAGTTCATTTTGTTTTTCTATCAATTTTCATATTGCACCAATTCCTTGGCAGATTACCAAGTCCATACATCATAACATGTAATTCATATTTTTGTCTCATTATACTGTATATAATTTAACCATATTAAAGTTTTACATTAGATAATGTTCAAAAAATGTTTTTTTGTCTAAGTGTTATTTAATTTTATTTTCAATAATTAAATTATTATTAATGATTCTTTTCTTAGCATCAGAGTATATTAAATTAATTTTTATCAGGTTATGTTTTTAATTACATATGTTATATTTTACTTATAGTTGATAAACATTTTATTTTGTTTTAGATTAACAATTTTAAGTTATCAAAAAAAATAATGAGTTATAAAAATATATTTACAAAGTTTATAAATGAATATTAAAAAGTAGTAAGTATCTACTTATTTTAAACATGCCATCATTAGCAGAAAACAAAAACATATAGGAATTTATAAAACAATAATATATATATATATATATATATATATATATATATATATATATATATATATATATATATATATATATATATATATATATAATATTATAAATCAATTATTGTATTTCTTCAAACTAATACACATAATCTTACAATTAATTAATAGGAAATACAGTAATCTTTTTTGTTAAAAACAAAAGAAATATAATCTTCACTTAGGAGAGCTTTTGACTATTGTAGACTTTATCAACTAGTTCTTTGAAACGTCAACATTAATATTATCTGCCTGCATATGCAAAACAAAATTTCAAAGATAATAATAATGTATAACCTTCTGTTTTTTACGACCATAATAAAATATGTATCTGTGGCTTAAATTTCAATTACAATAATGTAAAAATATTGCAAACTGAAAGAAATAAAAATAAAAGGAAAATAAAGGAAACTATGCTAATATATAAATATAGGAAAAACTTAATCAATAGGCAGGTAGCTACTGCTAACATCATGGAATTATGGGAAGGTTGACCTGTAAAGAACTAGTTGACAAAAACGAGAATAATCGACAGTGCTCCTTAGAGAAGATTATATTTTTTGTCCATTTAAAAAAAAAAAATTTATTAATATTCAATTATATATATATATATATATATATATATATATATATATATATATATATATATATATATATATATATATATATATATATATATATATATATATATATAGATATAATAATCTCAGTGCATAATGCTATATGGAAATAAATATATAGAGGCTTCAACATTAATAATAATGAGTACAGGTTTGATAAATAAGAGCATTTTTATTTTAATAATTAATATAAAAATACATTAAGAAGTTTATATAATTAAAACTTGTTTATTTTTTGTATCATCTGAAAGAAGATAAAATTATATATAATTTAAAAGCTTATTTTTTACATTTAAAAGTAGTTTATTATACACAAAAAATAATAATAAGAAAATTATTTGTATGTAAAAGTGTTATCTTTAATGTTTCAACAATAGAATTGGTTTTCATCAGAAAGACATATAGTGAAATGGCAGTGTTCAAAAATTACAAGATATATGCAATCTAATTGATAAAAAACCCGTATCTTTTGAACATTACCATTTTACTGTATTTCTTTCTGATATAATCCAGTGCCCTTTGGTTGAAATATTAAAGAGAACAATTTTGCATATCTACTTTGCAATTTTGATTGAAGTCAATCAAAATGCTAAGTAGGTAATAATGTTTCAGCATCTATTTCTAACTCTACTTTTATAAACCTTTATTAATCTTAGTTCTGCTTTGTATATCAATGAAAAAGATACAGACCACACTATTAATTTTGATGGAGCTAAGATTGTCTTCCTTGAGAGATATGAAATAAAAAATAATAAATGATCTTTATTATTGAAAATTTATTATTCTGAAGCAATTAATTTATTTAAGAGTTCTTTTAATATTAAGGGTGGAAGGGAAGTAAATTGATTTGCGGGTAATGTTTAATATTTTATATATTGTATATATTTTTTTGTTTTAATGTTGATTACTGCTGGTCTGTTTGAATTCTGGATTAGGGATAATTATATATATATATATATATATATATATATATATATATATATATATATATATATATATATATATATATATATATATATATATATATATATATATATATAAACAAAAAAGTTATAACCGCATAACTTGCTATCACTTGTATTTATGATCAATAGATGGCATTTTACCAAAACCACTGAACAAGCGTATATTTGTTTACATAAATGTCAAAAGAATCAGAATTCACTATCTTTTTCATTTGCTCCACCTTCAGATCAGCTGATTTCAAGCTTATTTGCTAGCATCAGTGAAGGATAGGGCTAGAAACTAGATCTAAACACTGACTCCAAGCATTTATGCAACAAGTTCTTATCAGTTTGCAAGCATGAATTTATTAGACACATAATGTCTTCAAACCCAGCCTAACAAGCCAGATAGATACATGGGTCTGATATCAATTGAGTTTCACCACATCATCAAAGCCTCTGCAATATATATCATTGAAAAAACCTTTAAAGGTACATTTATGAAAAACAAAAACAAGTTATAATCACATAACTTGCTATTGCTTGTATTTATGATCAATAGATGGCATTTTACCAAAACCACCGAACAAGTGTATATTTGTTTACATAAATGTCAAAGGAGTCAGAATTCACTACCTTTTTCATTTGCTCCACCTTCAGATCAGCTTATTTCAAGCTAATTTGCTATGATCAGTGAAGGATAGGGCTAGGAAGTATATCTAAACACTGACTCCAAGCGTTTATGCAACAACTTCCTATCAGTTTGTAAGTATGAATTTTTCAGACACGTAATGTCTTCAAACCCAGCCTAACAAGCCAGATAGCTACATGGGTCTGATAACACTTCAGTTTCACCACATAGGCAAAGCCTCTGCAATATATATCATTACATTAATTTTTCAGACAAGTAATGTCTTCAAACCCAGCCTAACAAGCCAAATAGCTACATGGGTCTGATATCAGTTCAGTTCCACAACATAGTCAAAGCCTGTTTTTTGCAATGATATATATTGCAGAGGCTTTGACTATGTGGTGGAACTGAATGGATATCAGACTCATGTAGCTATCTGGCTTGTTAGGCTGGGTCTGAAGACATTATGTGTCTGAAAAATTCATGCTTGCAAACTGATAGGAACTTGTTGCATAAACGCTTGGAGTCAGTGTTTAGATCTAGTTTCTAGCCATATCCTTCACGTATGATAGCAAATTAGCTTGAAATCAGCTATCTGAAGGTGGAGCAAATGAAAGAGATAGTGGATTCTGACTCTTTTGATGTTTATATAAACAAATATACACTTGTTCGGTGATTTTAGTAAAACACCATCTATTGATCATATATATATATATATATGATATTTTTACTATTCATATAGGTGATACATATATATATATATATATATATATATATATATATATTGTATCACCTAATGAATAGTAAAAATGTAAAATTGGGTTTACAATTATTAAAAATAAAAATTTTCATAAACAACATAAAGAATTTAAAATTGAAATTTTAATAAATAAAATCACTGCAAAATAAGTTTTATCAAAGAAAATGAAGGTTTTAATAAATAAATAATATGTAAGTCAGAAGAAATTGGGAGAGTTGTTGTCTATAAAAATTTATTATTTTTTTTTTAAAAGAAGAAAATACAGTTAGCCCTGAGAAAAAAAGTTAAACCCTGTGTCATTCATAAAGTTTTATGAAATAATTTACAAATAATTAGAGAGAGAGATAATTTAATATAGAAAAGTGTTTTAAACTATAAAAGTTTAAAATAGAAATCTTTAATCAATTTTAAATTTAAAGAAAATAATAAAATGTGTCTGTGTTAAAAATAAAATAAAATATGAAAGTTAACTATTAAAAGCAAATGAAAGTTTATAAGTAAAAAATTTCCTCACAGATTGCATATACTCATAATCTATATAAAAACAGGATTGGCAATGGCTACTAATTAAAATCCATAAACAACAGGAATAAATAACATTTTTCAGTAATAGTATGAAAACTAAACTCTACCATCTGATGGTGCTGTTTTTCACAAAACAAACATCAATATACCATTTTAGCAGCCCTAACTTATGGATAACAATAAAAGAGGTGTTTTTTGAGCCATAACAGGCCACCTGAGAGTGATGTATTCTATGATTATGTAATGAAATACTATGCCCATTGCATTTTAACTGTATTTATCAAGTGAGCATCCTTGAACTCTCACTCCTGTCTGATTTGATGGTGGCCATATTTGAAAGGAAAAAAAAACTCTGCAAAAATTCATTGTCAGAAATTTTTTACAAAGCATAGTGCAATTTGTATTCCATATTAATAATTGTCATGTCATTTCACACACTTCCCTACACTTTTGAACTGAATACAACTTGAAAAGGTTCTTCTTTTCAGCAGAGTTTTTTTCTATTACATGTGCAAATTCCCATTTACATGTGAATCTGTGAAAACTGTCAAATGTCATCTGCAAGTTGTCTGAATTGGTTGAAGTTGAGCAAATTGCTGGCTGGCCACACAAGTAAAAACACAATATTGTGTTTTTCCAGAAAGAGAAACTCCTACAAGTGGACCTATGAAAGTCTGCATAAGGGATGTTGGTTTGAAGGCTCCAAAATCCTGTTACTTACAGCTTTGAGGCTTTTCTGTTATGTTATTTGCATGTTACATTTGGCTACTGTTTTTATGCCCCCATAAATGGTGCTGTTTTTTTTACTTGTTTGCTTCACAAATTGTCCAAAGTATCATTTCTCTTTGATTCAATAAATTATTTTATGGGGAAACTTGTTGTTCACATGATTATAAAGTAGGCAGATAATATTTGATAAGTTTCATTAACAATTAAAGTAGGTAATATTTTATTATACCAAAAAAAAAGAAGTGTTTAAAGTTTATTCAAAAGACCCCACCAAAAAAATTATAATAAAGAACTGTGCAGTAACATAATAAAATGTTTAAAAAGAAAATCCAAAAAGAAGTCAATAATAATAAATCAAAACAAACCTTCCAGCCACACCACCTCCTCTGACTTAATAAAAAGTGTTCTTTAAAAATAAACTCTTTATGTATTTTTTTAAAATTAAAGGCCCAAAAAATTAAGAAAAAACTTTTTGCTATCATATAAAGCTTTCTGTAGTATAAAGATTTGAACCAAAAAAAGCCTCATAATCAATTAACACAAAAAAAAGATGACAATTCAAAATCAAAACCCTTCTCCCCTCCACCTTCTAAAAAACCAAGTGTTGTTTTATTCAAAAGTACCAAATTGTTGAATTATTTCAACAAAAGAAAACATCAACCAAAAAAAGGTAAGTTTAAAGCAATCAAACAACCCCCCTCCATCATCTAAAAACAACAATGTGTTACCATATTTTTGTGTAAACAAACCCATGGAACATTAATCGCTAATTTAAAGGCAAACCAACACCCATACACCATCTATAAACAAAGTGTTTGCTTCTTAAAAAAAATCATGTGGATAAAAAATTTGGTTTACTGTAAGTAATATTCTGTAAAGAAACCTACAGACATTTAGTAGTTAATTTACAAACAAACCAACACCCTATACCATCTAAAAAAAAACTCGAGTGGAATAAAAAAAAAATTGTGTTTATCATTGCTGCCAAAAAAAAAAAATGATTGAAAAAAAAATTACCATAATGTTATGTAAACAAACAAATGCCCTGTGAATTGGTATAATGATGTTAATTGGGTGAAAAACAGTGTCATCAGATGGTATGGTTTAGTATTCATACTATTACCCATTTTTCTTATTCCACTTTTTGAAATTGCAATCTTTGAAGCCTCCAGAGTTAGTAAAAGAAATGAATTCTATAGCATGCAAAAAATAAACTATTGATGTCAGTGTTTTATTGCCTTATATTTATTTAATGCTTTATATTACTTTATATTATATTGTGTGATTTATTAAGAATGTGTATGGTTATATATAAAAATCATAGTTTACATTAATTAAAAAAATTCATAATTAGTTTACAAATTTTAGTTAAAATAAATTATCTTTGAGAATTAATAGTTTGTTGGTCAATTCTTTACTCAGACCATTAATTAAAGCAGCAATTTATTGTATCATTCTTTTTGAATGAGCTCATTAAGATTTTTTAGGTGCTGAATTAGTTTGCCATCATTCAGGGGACATTAGTTACTTCTTGTAATTAACTGGCAGCTGGAGTTTACTTGGAAACAAAAAAGTGCTTTGAATAAAAGGTGTTGAATTTTGCAGTCGAGAAGATCTGCCACCTTATGTAGTCAAACTTATGTGTCTTACATAGCTCAGCTTGTTCATCGGTACCATCTGTGTATTATGCTTCTCTGACTAAGGGACCAGTGTAGAACAATAATTAAATTACAGTGGAGTACATTGAATTTATAATAAATAATTGCATTCTATTTTTTTATGTATAAGAAGTCAAGAATGTGTTTATCTTAAAATGTGCTTTTCACAATTTTTCTATTTCTATTAAAGAGTAAAAAATTATGCTAGATTTTGTTTTTATATTTGATCTATAGCCCCATCTGGTTCAATATATATTACTACATATACAAAATTAACAAAGCGTATGACACACTTGAATGTGAAGCTATCAAGATACACAGAAATTATTACACGCTAAGCGCTTTCGAGGCCTTTTGCCTCATATTCATAGTGGTACTGCAGCTCACAGTACCGCTATGAATATGAGGCAAAAGGCCTTGAAAGCGCTTAGCGTGTAATAATTTCTGTGTATCTTGATAGCTTCACATTCAAGTGTGTCATACACTTTGTTAATTTTGTATATTAAATTATCGAATGAGAAGTCTTAAAATCTTTAATATATTACTACATAGTAAATGTAGATGTTTGTTCAGAAAATACAAGGGAAGATCTGTAAATAAACAATGTATTTGTTAACACTTTTCTTTCATATTTTTCTTTTCATACTTTACTGTCTTCGTTTATTAAATTAATATAAGATTAAGTGATCAAAATTATTTTATTACATAACATTTTTACACTAACTGCGACAATGTTTTTTTTCCTGCTTATGCAATTATATTTCCATTCTTTAATTACACAAACATATATTGTGATTTCATTTTTTCTTATTTCTATTTATTTATTTTTGTTATTTGTTTATTATTTGTCAACATTATTTTTTTCTTCTTCTGAAATTAAATTGAACAAATAATCTATAATTACTAATTATTTTTTAATTTTATTTTTTATCTAATCCTATAAAGTACTAATACATTAATAAACCAATTAAATTTGCTTTTAAAGGTTTATCAAAAATGAAAGTTACATTCTACAAATAATATTTATATGCAAATTTTTTAGTTAGTTTATGATAGTATAACTAAGTAGATATTTCATGAGATTGAATAGTGTAATTGGTCAAGAAATATGTAGTTAATATATAGAGATAGTTATTTTTTTATATTTATATCTTATAAAGTGAACTAAGAGAGTTAGACTTTAAATATAAAAAATATATTTTTATATTATTAGGCCAAATTTTAGTAAAATTAATAAATATGAACATGTCACATGTGACCTTCCATATGTTCATTCAGTTGTTGTGAGGATAACTAATAGAAAATAGCATTACAAAAATCTTAAAAGTTTACACAAATATTTGATCTTAGATTCAATTATTGAAAGTAACATTAATTATGGCAGCGATGAAATTTTAGAATAAATTATTAAAAGTAATAGGAAATATTGACATTTTAGAATGGACTATATTTTAAAATAATTATAAGTGATGTAATAATTTTCTTTATACATAATTAAATATAAGAAAAATCAAGTAATAAAGTAGTTCAAAATAGTATTACTAGTTTCTTATCAAATATTAAAACTGAAAATTAAAAAAAAAGTACTAAAAAGAATATATGTTATAAGTCATATTTAAATGAGTTGTCTACTATAAAAATAACATTAGGGAGATTACTAATCAAAAAATAGATTAAAAACATCATAATTAAAAGATTAAGTCTGATTTTACATTTAAAATTCTGTTTTGAGTTTGCACCAATCCAACTGTATCTTCTCAGTAAATATTCTTACAATCGGGACTAATGTGGAACCAACTCGTGATTATTAAGTTCTGTTGTCAGCATTATATAAGTATCACAACTTGGGGCTCAAATGGGGCTTTATGTCTGTGAAACAAATGGTCATATATTTTATGTAAAATTAATAAAAAAATATTATTAAATATTTGTCAAGAATATATATAATTTGGTTATTTAATGAGAAATAATCATTTTATAGATTATAAAGTGATTATGATGATGATGTACATTTAAAAAGTTTATATTGAAAGTAGAACAGAAGAAAAACAAAATTATAAGAGTTTGAATAAATATTTTGCCTGTTGGAGATTACTAGTCATTAATTGAAGATTTTAACATTGGTTTGACAGCACAATCTTAAAAAAAAGCCAGACTTATCCTTCCAAGCAAAATTCAATGCTTCCATAATATTTAGATTTTATGTTTCAAAAATCCTCCAAAAACAAGTGTTCAGATTTCAATGATTTCATTAGCAATTCATATTTGGAGTTATAGAAGTAATGAAGTATTCAAATTAAGATAGCTCTCTTTGTCTGTTTATTGTGCATTGTGTAGTTGCCGCCCTGTTGTTTTCTATAGCTATTTTAGAATCACATGTCACTACTCCTTTTTAATAGTTAAATGCCATTCAGATCTCTGGAAAAGGAATTGTGTATATGATTTGAAATATAAACTTTATTCTAAGCTTGAATGCATATGAAAATAATTTGTCACACATTCATAAATATGACAGAAATGAAGAATAAAAATGGGAAATGTTATTAGCAAAAGCAAAATGATCATACAAAATGTGAAAAAATACATCCATATTAAACAATTTGTAGAAAAATGTGAATAGTGAAAATTTTAATAACAAATGAAGATAAAGTTCCAAAGTTTGTTGTTTTGTAATAATTAGAATATAATAAAAAATAAAAGAAAATATAAAAAGCAAGGATGTCACAAAATGAATAAAAATCCAGGAAATATTAAAGGTACTAAATTTAAAATTTTGTTGAATGAAAAAAGTATAGGTTTTTTTTCTCTACAATATTTAAACAGCCAAGTATGTTTGACATAGTAAAATTATATATAATATTATATAAAATAGTATAACAGTAAGATTTTTTAAGAAGTTATTTGATATAATATGTAAAAAACTTTTACAGCAATAGGATTTCATAAACATTATTATAAAATCTGAAAAGAATGCAAGTAAATTAAATATGATCAAATTAAATACTAACTAAATATTATGCATCATTTGTAAGTGAAAAAATTGGCTTATTGTTTCAAGAAAAGTTTTAAAATAATGGAAAATAAAATTAAAATGAGTGATACAATTTTAGATATATAGGGTTATTACTTACAAATAATACTTTATATTTTAAATGTAAACTTGTAGTAGTCATAATATTAATAATCAACATTAAGCTATTGCACATGCACTTTGTAGATTTTTAACAAAGAGCATGTGCAATAGTTTAATGCTGATTATTAATATTACAGTTTATAAACATAGCGCTATATAAAATAAATAGTTTATGTAATAGTCATAGAAATAGTAGAAATATATTTATTTATGTCACTGAAGACATTAAATAATAGTATAGATTTACAATGGAGAATAAATAAATATTTTTAAATATTTAACTATGGGTTATATTTAAAAAAGAATTTAATTGAGGGATATTTATAAAAATCACATTAAAGCCAAATTCATTCAAAATATAATCTTATTAAAATCTAAGTTTTGAGAGATTTTTAGTTGCAAAAAGGTTAGTATTAACTACAAAAGAAACATATACACAGAAATTTCAAATTGAAAATGATTTTGTAGGGAATATTTATATATATATATATATATATATATATATAAAAAAAAACAGATATTAAGGAAATTTTAAAAAATAAAGATATAAGCAAAAATATAAAATTAAAGAAAATATGACTTATAAATAAGAAATGGGTTTTAATATAGTCCAGAATAAATATACATAAGAACTGAACAAAAATATGCCAGATAATATAAAAATAAGATCGAATAAAAATAATTAATTGAAGAAATAGATATACAATGCTAAAATAATGATTATATATGAGGAAATAAGATATTTATTGTGACTTCTGTGATATAATTTCCCTAGACTAGCCAGTTAAACTGCATATAGAGAAGGACATGACAGAACAATTTTAAAGAAAAGATATAAATCTGGAATGGATATTTATTATTAGACACAATTACAGTGAATTCTGAAAACTATATACCAGTAATAAAATATATTATAATTATAAAATCAAAAAAATATTGAAATGGCTATTAAATAATATAATCAAATATATTTTCAATCATGAGTAGCCTTGTCAAAAGCAAAAGTTAGACTTTATTTAAAAAAAATATATATCCCTTACATACACTAAATCTCCAAGTAAAAAAATATTAAATTAGCATTATTTGCATATACCAAATTAATCTTAATTTAAAGCAATTAGACTTTTGTTTATCACAGAGTTACCATTATCAAAAATTAAGCTTCTTTAACTTTACATTTTTTATCATTCAATGATTCTTCACTTGTTCTCTTATTTACATATAATTAATTATTTAAACAGAATTTTTCATATTTAAGAAGAAAATATTATAAATTTATAAAACATTTAACTTGATGAACATGCTTTCAGCATTTACAGTCAGATTCATACCTCTAGTAATGATGACAGAACATTTTATGCAGTTTATATAATGGATATATAGTATTTAAATATGCTAACGTATATTCTAATTAACATTGTAAAAACAATTACTCTATCATAAATATATACTCTAACATAAGATACAAAACTTGGAATAAACCTTCTCTATATATGAGTCCTATTTCAAAGAATGATTAAAATTTGTTCCAAGATTTATAATATTAATTATACAAAGTACCAGCTGCCTCTGGATCTTGCCTCACAAGTCATATATAAAATCAACTTAAATAATCCATTGTGCAGCACAGTGTACTTCAGGGAATCACACACACACACACATACAAACATTTTACCTTGGGGAGCACTGCACAAATACTTATATAACTGAGCTAAACTAACTTGGAATATGAGTCAGTTTATTGGAAATATAAGGTAGAATACAATTATTATTCCTTACCCAGTGAGAATTAGTGTAGTATGTTCAGTGTTAAATTACAAAAAGTTCAAAATTAAACAGGTATGGTTTATCAGCAGTAACTCTCTCACAATCAATAAAAAGAATTATACATACCATCGTCAGAAAAATGGAATAAATAAATTAAATATTTACATAATTGTTAGTATATTTAAATATTATATATCCATTATATAAAGAACTTATAGTATCCTGCCACTTTTAGAATTATCAATTTGACTATAAATGCCAACAATACACTCAACAAGTTAAACACTTTATAATTTTATAATATTTTTTTTAAAACACACAAAATGTTGTTTAAATATAGAAGATATACTATCATTATTTTCACTACAATAACTTTTATGTTGCTAAAGTGAAAACATGAACAAGTAAATGTTCATGATTCAAGAATACTGGCAATATTGATAGATTCAACTTAGCAAAAAATGTATTTAGATTATATTATTTTTATATAATTAAATGCAAATGGTCATTATTAGTTTACTTTGAAGCTTTAAAAATGCATTTAAAAATAATATTTATAAAGAGTTATGTTTTGTATAATATGCAGTACTAATATATATATTATATATAATATATTTATGTTGGATTTATATAAAATTAAACAATATTCATCCAAGGATATTGAGCTAAAACCAGTTAACAATTTGACATTGATTTTGTTTCACCTCGTTAAAATTTTTGGAAATACTCATTTTCACTATTGTAAAAAAATCCGTAATTTATACGGCACTTAATGAGTTGGTCTAGATTTATTTTTAATTTAGCATTATAAATGAATAATATCCAAAAAATGGCATTTGATGGTTTTAAACATTTAAAAACTTGTAAATCAAACATTGTATCCTACACATTATTAGTAATTTAAGTTTAAAAAATATCTTTTAGAAAAAAAAAAAAAAACTGTTTTACTTCCCTTTTTTTTTTATTATTAAGTTTTACTTTAAAATCTGATACTTTCTTATAATAATTGCAATATTGTAAAGATTTTAACACCATTTCAATTATGACAGATTATGTCATAATAGATGCTGCAATTTTTGTTCAATATATGATTGTCAAATTTATTACATTTTAATTCTAAAAATAAATAATAAAAAAATAATGTTTACATATGTATGGTTTTTATTTTAAATAATAATAAAATATTTTGTATGGACAAATGATCAAAAATATTTTTAAAATAAATCATATTGAATGAGGCAAAATAATTAGCCATAGGAAATTTTATTCTGGGTCAAGAAATCAGTATCATTTATATTTAAGCCAAGAGTTTCTTAGTTATAAGCCATCTGTCCTTAATATACTGGTCTCTTCAGAATTCTTTTGCAAATAAAATATTAATAAATTATGGGGAAATATATTTTAAAAATAAAGCAGTCATTATCATTTATAATAATGTTAATACAATGTTTTAAAAGTATAGAACAATGAATTTGTTTAGAAATAAACATGGGACGTTTTCTAATGGCCAGCAAAACAGATAAATTAATAGATGAACTGCTCTCTGACTGCTATAATCAATAACTTTTAGAGTAGAAAATATACTTTTTTGTAGAGAATTTTGGATTTTTTTATGTAGAGTCATGCAAAATAACAACAGTTAAAAAACAATATTAAATGAATCTATATGTTATAATATAAACTGACATTGAAATGATGGATATCACTACATGTTTATAATATATATATATATATATATATATATATATATATATATATATATATATATATATATATATATATATATATATATATATATATATATATATATATATATATATATCACTGGATGGAGCTTACCAATACCTCTAAACAAGCTAGCTTTATTTTTATAAATGTCGAAAAAGTAAAAAAAATCAAAATCTTTATCGTTAAGTCCCTATCTTCAGACTAATTGCTTTTGAGCTTATGGTTATTTCAATGGAGGTCTGGGACCTTAGAAACTAGATATAGAGTCCCAGCCCTCCACTGAGATGATCCATAAGCTCAAACCATTTGGTCTGAAGATTAGTATAGTATGATAGATATTTTGAATTCTTTTTTGTTGGCACTTATAACTAAAGCTTGTTTGGAGCTAGTGGTAAGCTCCATCTAGTGAATATTTTACCACAAGCTTAATGACAAGTTGCACAATTTGTGACTTTTTTATTAATTATTATAAGTGCACCCTTGAAAGCTTTTGTGATGTAACATTGCTTTAACTATTAATATATGGTGAAACTGAACTGAGTTCAGACCCATATTGCTATCTGGTTTGTAAATCTGTATTTGAAGAAATTTTCATTTCTGAAAAATTCGAGTTTTCAAACTGATAGGTACTCTGAGATGGAGTTTTAGATTTAATTTCTAAAATCCTAACTCTTCACGGAGGTGAGCCATTAATCTTGAAACCAATTGGTCTGAAGATGAGGATAGTATGATAGACATTTTGAATTCTTTCTTTGTTGGCACTTACAGTTAAGGTTGTTTGGAGCTAGTGGTAAGCTCTATCTAGTGAGCATTTTAGCACAAGCTTAAAGACAAGTTGCACAATTTATGACTTGTTTTATTAATTATTATAAGTGTACCTTTGAAGGCTTTTGCAATGTAATATTGCTTAAGCTATTAATATATAGTGAAACTGAACTGAGTTCAGACAAATATAGCTATCTGGTTTGTAAAGCTGGCTTTGAAAAAATTTACGTTTCTGAAAAATTTGAGTTTAAACTGATAGTAACATATTAAATAAGTATTTCGAATTGGAGTTTTAGATCTAGTTTCTGAGAGCTAGTGGTAAGCTCCATCTAGTGAATATATATATTTTATATATATATTCATTTATTTTTTAAATTATATATATATATATATATATATATATATATATATATACACAATTTAAAAAATAAATGAAATATCTTTCTTCAGTAAAAGAATATCAATATCATTTTGAAATATATATTAAGAAATACTTCAATAGTGTATTTAACTATATATTTGAAAGATATAATGTAAATATTTAAATTTCTTGAAAATTACATTAAACATAGCTCCTAAATAGAAAGCATACTGCATTACCAATCATGCAATCTTAAAATTAACAAATATATTTAATATTTAATGTAAAATTAAAGTATATACAGATATTAAGATATGTAATAATGTTTAACATAAAAATATATTTTAACATTTAATAATGAAGCTTTTTCAAGAATAACAATTATATTTGTATGTTTTTTATAATATAATGCTTATAAAAATATGCATTATTTTGGAGTGATAAATTTTATAAATGCCATCTATATTAAAATAAATTTATCATTTCACCATATCAAAATGTATCATGTACTTAATTAGTTGTTAGATGACTTAACTGTATTTGAGCTCTGAATACAGTACTTTATAATCACACTTTATCACACTCTTCTGTTCTTCAAAGTAATTTTTTTTCATAATTATTATTATAATTACATTCGAATATCAGCCTTTCGAGCTAATTGTGCAAATGCTTTGTGAGTGTTAATAATAAATGAATACTTTCTGAACAATACAAGATATAGAATTTATGCAGGAATAAAAATGAATCCTCTTATTCCTACGACTCAACTATTTATATATGAGCAAATCTTTATTCCTGCATAAATTCTATATCTTGTATTGGTCAGAAAGTATTCACTTATTATTAACACATTATTATTATTTTTGTCAGTTTATGTTACCATGTAATGCTAGAATATTTATCTTTTGTTTCTTTAGCTTTGGTTCTCAATCATATTTCAAATATATCTATCTCTATGCCATAAAAACTCCATTCACATAGAACTTTTAAAAATAACACATTGTCTCAATGCTATAAAGAACATGAATTTCATAAAAAAAGATGACATTATTTTGCTAGACCTATTATTTATATACATTTTTCTTGTTTAACCTTACTTAAAATTTATTTGAAAGTGAACATTTTTAAAGTGTTAAAGACCAGAAATTTATATAATTTTGCATTAATCTTCAAATACATTTCAGCATTTTTTTCAAAGTCTTACAAGTGCTACATTTTTGCGAATTCTAATTTTTCCTATCATTTATAGTAGATATTTTGTTAGATTAGTATAACAATGTAAATAATAAAATAGCTGTTAAATAATAATTACTAAATATATGAATGTTTCTTTTTTTAAAATAAATTATTCCATTATTAATTTTGACTATTTTAAAATGAAACCCATAAATGTATTATTATTGTGCCATTATTCTGAAATGGTTTAAGTATTTGTTTCATTGTTAAAATTGGCAAAAAAGAATGTATTCTTGTTATTATGAATTATTTCTTACAACAAAATTATATTACAAATAGAAAAACATCATTTTATGCATTGTACTACAAATGATATATGTGCTAAGGAATGATATAATTGAAACGTTTGCTTTATTCTAAAGAAATGAAAATAATTATACTCAAATATGTTATCTGTCTTTAAAGATACAATATAATATAAAATCAACAGGATGCTCATTTTAATTTATGTACTGCTAATAAAAGACTGTTTTATTATATATATATATATATATATATATAATTAAAAGCATGCTAATTAGCTCTAAATAAACTTTTTTTTTATTTATTTATGATAAATGCTACTACAAGAGAAGGCATTCAAATCATTTTTATCTTGGATTGTCCCCATCCTCAGACCGGTTTCAACCTATGGGTCTCTTCAGTGAAAAGTTGGGACATTAGATTCAAAAAACCAACTCAAGCAATGCATTTATTTAAAACTTAATTGTTAGAAGAAGATCTGAAACTTTTAGACATCTACATGTCTTTAAAGTCAGCTCTCCACCTGAAAAAATCATATGGGCCTGAACTTCATTCAGATACTCCATGTATTAGTAAGCTTAGCCATTTAATTTATCCAAAGCCCCAACAGCAAATTATAATAGTAATAATAATAAGTCAGATGTCACATGGTTTATATATAGCTTGCACTTACAAATATGTAAAATTAAAAAAAAATTAAGCTTAGAGATATTAATTTATGACTATTTGTATATGGAGTAAAATATTAACGTTTCATAAATTTCTAACCAAAATAGCATTGTGTGCCTTCAGGAGGACACAAAACATTGATTTGTGCTTTTAAAAAAGCAGTTTATGTTGAAAAAAATAGCTCAGCAAATTAATTTAATTAAATTTAAATGAGGCAATGATTATAACTTTAGGAGTCAAAAATATAAATTTATATCTAACATTTAAAAAAAAAAATATAATAAAGAATTTTAACAAAGCTATTACCTTAAAATATATCCTTCAGCTGCTATCACTCCACAGCTATGTGCTAAAATAAAGATCCATAATAATAAATCTCAATTAAGACTTATGACCAATTTTGGCGGAGCATATTATCGCCATGCAGTTAAATTGGTTGCAAAATGGGTTCAGTCTGAAACTGATTTTGAAAATTTGACAATTAAATCATCATTTGACTTTGTTAATATAACTGAAAATGTAAATGTATGTAAAGAATTTAAAATGGTTTCTTTCATAATCACTGAATGCTATGATATGTTAATTGAGTTTAGTCTATAAATATTATACAAGATCTGTTGAAAAATGGCTTGATGAGTGATAAAATAGCTAAATATAATATAAATTTCTTATAGTGGATCAATGACATTTTATGTGCTAAATTTACAGAATTATACTATTAATTATTTAATGACTCTAAAATCTTTTATTGTTTGAGATTATATGCATCCACTCTCAAAGATTCTGATTCAATACAAAATGACAAGGTTGAAGTTTTTTGTTTAGAAATTCAAAACTTTGTCTGTTTGAAGTCATGAGAAAAATAATTTAGATTGTTATAAAAAGATTTATTTGAACATGGTTATCGAGGGTCATGCACAAAAAATAGATAAGAAAAGATAATAATAGTCATAAATTTGATAAAATGTCTAATTGCTAAACCATAGATTCATATGCTTAACAGTCATACTATATATATTCAAAAAACAATATCCATTTTGCATAAGGATTTTAATACTAATTTTAGATAGACTCTATCTCTAAAAACAATTCCAAAGATAAAATTAAAGATGATAATAAAGCGTAATTGGTATACAACCTGGATTGTAAATTTTACAATGTCAGATTATATGGATAAACGTACACAAATTTAAAATCGAGAATTAATCAGCATGTTCTTTTGTATAACAGAGATAATTACTACAGTGCTTATAATTCAGTGTTTGTAGACCATTAAAAAATTCTGGTAATATTTTTAAACATGCTGATGCTAATACTATTTGATTAAAAATTAATAATAAAAAATATAAAAAAAGTTTGCAACATAATAAATTCTAAAAACTTCATAAATGTAAGAGCCAAAAATAATTTTCTCAGCAAACACTGGTTGTTTAATCTAATAGCAAAGACAATTGCTAGATTTATTTATATATGCAAATGTATGATACTATTTGACTAGTTTAATGTACATTTGTACACATATGCATATGCTAAGAAATTTATTAATATTAACTATAGTTGTGCTTTGCCAAAGATATAAAGTAACCAAAGCCTAGTGCTTTATACCAAAAATTTATTACCATAATAGTTTATAATTATCTACATGCTCTTGTAAAATAGATTTTATTACATTTTATTTATATTATATACATATATTAAAGGTCTATTATAAACAGACTTTCAATCCACAGAAGTACTTTCGGTTAATTTCTTGCAGCTTTAAGAAATTAACTGAAAGTACTTCTACAGATTGAAAGACTGTTAAAATAATTTATTAGTGTTATATTTATTATTTTTATTATGATTACAATTTTGTTCTAATTAACGGACATTATATATATATATATATAGTAACCAAAAGGTTAGTCATCAGAAAATCGGCTCATATTGTCAAGCCAAAAACTGGGACCGAAAAGTCCTATGCCGGATCGTAACAGGCTAAAATTAAATGATGCAATATGAAGCTGTTACTACATAATCCAGCCAGGGTACACCTCAAAGATATATCATGGTATTACATGAAGATACGTAAATTACCTAAAATACATTATATGACTCTTTTAATTAACTATTCTCCTTATAGATTGGATTTACACTCCTGAATCTTTATTTGTGATTTAGAAATATTCTTTTCAATGACTATATCTTAAAAACTACACTCAGAACTTTAGTTTATGATTTGATTTACTTAAGACTCCATCGCCAACTATGGATAAGATGGTATTATCTATAAACTGCTAAAAATTATGCTGCAAATATGGGCCATTTGACAAGATAGTAATAATTATAATTAGCTTCATAATATGACTGACTCTAGCTTAAATATAGTCAGCTTTTAATTACAAAAATGCATTATAGGTATATGCTTTGCAATACAAGGTAAAAAGCATGAACTTTAAGTTCTTTCTTCATTAACTTGAATATCAAATCAAATCAGAGAAATGAGAATTTTTCTTATAATAGGAAAAACATCAGGTACAGTATTAAAAATAGGTTCAATTGTTATGATGGCTAGCAAATTTATTTATTTATTTCAATATAAATAATAAATTTTGGATTATGTTTCCGAATTAGCAATCAATGTGGGGGTGATGTAGAAGGTAAGTGGGATTTTATTATATCTCGCATATCACAAATTTACCAATAACAAAAGGATTAAAATATTTTCTGAATATTTCAGTAACCTTAAACACACATCATCAGGGACAATATATGCTCTAATATTTATGACCTATTTACTAAGTTGAATTATTTGGCTTTATGTATGACAAATAGTAAAGGCACAGGTAAATTAAATTAGAAAGTCAACATTTATTTATGATTCAATAAGCATTAGAATAATAATTTATTAACACCAAATTCATAAAAGTAAATAAAAAAAAATAAATTACATAAAATAATATCACATGTAATTGTTCACCTGGATAATGCACATTCCTTAAATAAACAAAATGTCATCACATGTACTTAGTTCTGTACATGGATGTGTGCACTAGTTTTGGCTAATACAATCTAAGATTTTATTACCAATTGGTTTAATTTAAACCCAATAGTGAAAAGGATTGATTGGAATAGCCAGTCAATGACATCTCCAATATATCAAGACCAGAACCAATGCACTCATATTTCAAAATTATAGTAATAATAACAACAATTAGTATTAATAAACCTATGAAAATTGATCATAATGACATAATAAATCAAAAAAGAAATTTGAACTCTAACTCAGCTGGAATATCATATAATTGATCTATAATAAATTCTGACAATAATTCACTTGAATGCCCTTTTATAGCTGATAACTGAATGTGTGTGATAAACATAAGGATTAGGGAAACAATTAAGCATCATAATAGATGAACAAACATATATTTATATAACCAAGAGCAATAAAATACCTGTGGATGTATTCATCTACACAAGGAATAACATAGCAGTAAGTATCCCGTGGATTTTCTGACTATAAACATAACAGATATCATAATTGTAGAATTTTCAACAGATTAACCACCAGTACTGAAACAAACTTAAATAATATACAAAAAATAATGGAAATTATTATTCTGTGATTAAGTACTGGCACAAAATAATATGATAAATGTCAAACAATTATTCTGCAGATTGAACCACCATCACAGAAAAAGCCATATAATATAAAATAATATTAACACCTACTTCCCTAATACATAAATAATTACCTTCACTAATCAATCAGCTCAATTGAAAGAGATGTGCATTCTTACAAACATGAATTCAGGCAGAAAATATAAAACTTTATTACAGGAAACAATTGAGATAAAGGCTGACCATAGACAAGATGATATAAAAATAATACTTAATATTATATATGAGTATAAGGCCAGAACCCTAAAAAGATGTACATGATTAGGCCATGTGGTGTTGATGCATGTTATACATTTGTTGAATTAATCATTAAATCTTTACACAAGCACTGTTCTTTATCATTGACTCTTTTTAATCTCTATCTTATTCTCAATCATATATCTAAGTTGACAAGTAATTCTTTTATATACAATAGATTATATATCTTGTGAATCTCACACACTTATAAAGAATATAAAATATAAATAGGACAAAATACATATTCATTAAATTACAATACTGGATTCAAAGCCATTATTAAATATGACCTAAAATCCAACAAATTGATAGCACATTTTATAACTTTATATATATATATATATATATATATATATATAAATATATATAAATGTATATATCAAATATATATATATATATATATATATATATATATATATATATATATATATATATATATTGAATCTGTGGCAGCAGAAGTGAGTTTGCTATTAACTGAAAGGAGACCGTTTGATTCCTCTTGGAGGCCATAAAGAAACCGAGCAGGGCAAATTCCTAATATCCACTCCATACATTCTTGTCATTGCAGCTGTTATTACTATGTGTTTATTCATATAGTATACAAACATGGATGGGCTGCTCACCAACATGCATAAGCCAGCATGGTGAGTTTATTGGCTTTTTACCTCTGAGTTTAAGATCAAGAAACACCATGGTCTTTCTTCTCAGTGCCTGATAAGGCAGAATGAATGTTTGTGTAAATGATAAATATTTTTTCAATACATATATACAATTATTACAGACAAAAATAAAGCATGGCCCTTATTCCCAGGAGGCTGTAAAGTTACCAACCAAAGCAGCAGTTGGCGGCCGAAGGCAGAGGGTGCTAAGAATCCCCTGATTGCGGACCCAGGCTGCCATTTGATGACAACTTTTTATTTAGGTACTTACAACTGCAGATCACTTTCAAGTGAAGGAAGATTGCAAGAATTAGAAGAACTCTCTTATATTAAATGGGATATTATTGGACTTTGTGAAGTTAGAAAGAAAGGTGAAGAGACAATTGATTTAAAAAGTGGACATATATTTTATTATAAGGGCACAAATATTGGAAATACAAATGGAGGAGGATTCATTATAAATAAAAAGTGGAAGAACAATATTGTGGAGATTGATGGTGGATCAGACAGAGTGGCAAGATTAGTTATACAACTTAATAGCAGATATCAAATATAGATAATTCAGGTGTATGCCCCAACAAGTTCTCATAGTGATGAAGTAGTAGAAGATTTTTATATGGATGTACAAAAGGCTTTTGATCAGAGTAAACAACATTTTAAAATTGTTATGGGAGATTTTAACGCTAGAATTGGTAAACAAATGAAAGATGAAATTGCTGCAGGTAATTTTGGTTATGGTAATAGAAATGAGAGAGGACATAGACTTGTGGAGTTTGCAGAAAAAAGAAAAACTTTATATTATGAATTATTTTTTTGAGAAAAATGTTAAAAGAAAATGGACATGGAAGCATCCAAATAAAGGTACAGCAGAATTGGATTATATTTTGACTAACAGAAAATACATATTTCAAGATTGTAATGTTCTTAATATAATTAACACAGGAAGTGATCATCGATTAGTAAGGTGCAAGATATGTGTTAATGTAAAACTAGAAAGACAAAAATTGTTAAGAAAAACAATATTTACAGTTGATATTCCTAATCTTCAGAAACATTCTAATGAAATTAAATTAGAACTTACAAATTGGTTTCAAGTATTAGTAGATTTTGAACATGATTCAGATTTGAATTCAATTAATATGAAAATAACTGATACACTTTTAAAAACTGCAACAAAGATAGCTGGTAGAAAAAGCAGCAATTGACCAATAAAATTTCTACTGAGACTAGAGAATTTATGAAGAAAAGAAGAAATATAAAGATATACAAAAATGATACACTAAAAAGAATTGAATATCTCGAATTTTGTAAAATGGTGCGGAAAAGAGTTGAAAATGATATAAGAAAATATAACTGTGAACTAGCAAGAAAAGCTGTAGAAGAAAATAAAAGTCTTAAGAATGTAAAACAACATTTTGGTATTGGTAGGAAATGTATATCTGCAATAAGAAAAAAAGATGGAATTATTACTAAAAAGAGAGATGACATCATGAAATTGGTAGAAAATTTTTATCAAGAATTATATAGTAATAAAGAACAAGTACCTCCTATATCTATTACATCTTCTGAATTGCCCAGAATTTTAAATGAATAAGTGAGAAATGCAATTAAATGTATGAAGAAAGGAAAGGCTCCAGGTAATGATGGAATTATAATTGATATATTAAAAGAATCAGGTGAAGAAACAGAAATTTTTTTAGCAAAGTTATATACCAAATGTCTAAATGATAAAGATGTACTAGATGATTGGAAGAATGCAGCAGTAATATTAATATTTAAAAAAGATGATAAAGAAGATATTAGAAATTACAGACCCATCAGCCTTTTATCAGTTTTATATAAAATTTTTACCAAGGTAATTACAACTCGTCTACAGAGAACATTGGATTTCCACCAACCAAGAGAACAAGCTGGATTTAAAAGTGGTTTTAGTACAGTAGATCATATTCAGGTACTGAGAGAAGTTATAGAAAGGACAAATAAATATGAGTTGTCATTATGTTTTGGATTTGTAGATTATGAAAAGGCATTTGATTCTATAAACATTTCTTCAGTGATTAAAGCATTGGATCATCAAGGTATAGATCCAGGATATTGTCATATTTTAAAGAATATTTATAAAAATGCAACAGCAACAATTAGATTACATGATGATACTGGGAAAGTCAACATTGAGAAAAGTGTAAGACAAGGTGACTCCATATCTCCAAATCATTTTACAGCAGTGCTACAGGAAGTGTTTTGTGGATTAAAATGGGAATCTAAAGGAGTGAAAGTAATTGTAGATTATTTAAGTTATTTAGATTTCACAGATGATGTAGTTGTTTTTGAAAATAATGCTTCAGAGCTGCAGGAAATGTTGCAGGAGTTATCAGATGAAAGTAGGAAAGTAGGACTAAAGATAAATGTTAAAAAGACTAAAGTAATGTTTAATCGATTTGTTCAAAATATGAAAATAAAGATTGATTTTGATGAATTAGAAGAAGTTAACAGTTACAAATACTTTGGTCAAATTATTAATACAGATGGAAACATAATGGAGGAAATTAATCATAGAATTAAACTTGGTTGGAGTGCTTTTGGTAGAAATAACTTGATACTAAAAGGAAATATACCTATGTGTTTGAAAAGGAAGGTTTTTAACAAATGTGTTTTAGCAGTTCTTACTTATGGATCTGAGACTTGGACACTCAATAGAAGAGCAATACAGAGACTTCAGACCACTCAAAAAGTATGGAGAGGTTTATGTTGGGAGTAACAAAAAGAGATCGAAAATGCAATGTATGGGTAAGAGAATAAACAGGTGTTACTGACCCCATTGAAAAAATTAAAAGATTGTAGTGGAGTTGGGCTGGACATATTGCTAGAAGAGATGATAATAGATGGAAAATTGAAATTTTAAACTGGATTCCAAGATATTGTAAAAGACCCAGAAAGAGACCACATGTGAGATGGATGAATGAAATAAGAAAGTCTGCAGGGGTGATGTGGAGAAGAGAAGCTAAAGATCAGAGAAGTTGGATTAAACTTGGAGAGACCCTCATCCCGCAGTGGATTGATAATGGTTGATAATGATGATGATGATGATGATTGAAGCTGTAAATATTTTATTCATATTTACATTTCATTTGAAGCATATGGTAGCAGCACTGATTTGGGGTTTGAACCCAATCTATGGCTCACAGTTACCTGTCTCAAGCATTAGGCAGCTATGATACTAATAATTACCATGTCATAATTTAATATTATATTTTCTTCATCACCATGTACATACCTGTATTCACATACATGCACATGAAATAATCTTTCTTTTTATATAATATGTATTTGTAAATTGTATTTATTTTAAAAAAAAATATATTATGTTAGCATTTACCTTTATATTTAAAATTATTGTCTGTAAAACTAACATGTTAAATAATTTCTAAAATTTTAAAAATATATTTATGATTATTACTAAACTTGAATATTGAAAATTTAAAAGTAAATTATGAAATGTGTACGTGCTACAATTAGTCCAAAAAGTTGTATTAAATTATTCTACTATTTATTTCATTTTGTGACATTTATATTCATCAGTCTAAAAGAAAATACTACTTAAAACAATCAATTTTAGTATTATTAATTGTGAGGGTCATTAATTATTGTAATTTATGAAGTATAACAAATTTTTAAGAATTTCGTGATTAAAGTTTTTTTTTTTTCTTTTATTACTAATTAAATTCTCTACTAATCTCCAATCCAATTAAATGAGCTGTATATTGTGACGTGAGATTAGGGCTTTCAGGACTCATTATCAAATTTAAAGAAAATTTTTGGCTATGTTTGATGTTTTCTTTATATTTTTATAGCCATGGGGAAGTTTGGATTTGTCATCTCGGTACGGGTCAGCCAATAGCAGGAAATCATCATCAACACCAACCACAGAGAACAACCTTGGGAAATTGCAATTAGTAGTTATCAAAGTTAGATGGATCCTATAGATAATTTTGGGGTTAGATAAATAGCCCAACAACTTTTAAAAAAATATTATTTTAGCTTACTTAGTGAAAAGTATCTGTTCTTTTTGAAAGAAAAATTTCCACAATGATGAGGTAAAGAAAAATAAATTGTTTGTTCCAAATCTGTTGGCGAGTCATCAGCATGCTATGCAAGGTTCTAGCATCAAGTCCGGTACTAATAAGTTATATCCAGAAAGTCTAACAAGATGAATAGCAGCTTTAATCAACTCTGCTTTGAAGAATGGATCATTTGTTGATTGGTAGTAAGGCAAATGCCTTTAACAAGTCAACAATTTTAAAATGTAACTTTCAATTTCTTTTATTTTTAAATCCCAAAGTATATATTTGTAATGTTTATACAGCTCTAACGAAATATATTATATCTTTCTTTAAATTTTCATTTTCCTTTATGTTCTAAATACTTCCTTTTATTTAAAATAACTAAGTATGATAATGAAAATAAATCCCTTACTTAGAAATTAGATTCTTTGATATTATCTAGTGTGGTATTTCCTATAAACTTTCATATGTATAATTTAAGCTGCCAAGATCTATAAAGCTTAGAGGTCATTGCAGTCGCCTTGCAAGCAAGTAGTTGGTTGCAGACGGTTGTGGGTTCGTGTTCCGGCCGTTGCTATGACATATGAAAAAAATATCTATAAAGTTCAATGGACAATTCCCATTGTTAATTATGTCTTATTCAACTTAATGTGGAAAATCAATGCCAAGACACAAATTAGTGAAAGATAGAAATACATTGAGCTTGATATTTTATTTAACTTTTTTTTTAAAACAAGTTTTACCTTTTGTTGGTAACATTCTCTGTGTCCTGATATTGGAGACATAAAGGTATCTAAGGATTATTATAATGCTTGTTTGGATTTTATAATATAATTGATATGTAAATGGGAATTAAAAACTACATTTAATTACCAATTAGTTAAATTAATAGTGGTCATTATGTGACCATATTTCATGAATATTGTTAAAATTTATCTCTGCAAATTATTTAGAAACGTATTTGAAAATATCTAATTATTTATCTGAAATAACCTCAATGTGTATATTATACCTATATGTATGTCTATCAGTTTATTTGATCTCTATCATATTTTAAGATCTTATATATATATATATAGAGCGTATATATATATATATATATATAGATATATATAAATATGATATATATATATATATATATATATATATATATAACACTTGTAAGCCATTATACCATCAAATAAACACAAATTTTAAATAATATTAAATAAAACTGTGTTATTTTATATATGACTAACTCAATGTTTACGGAACCATAAAGATTTTAAAATGTGGAAGCAAGATTATTTTTTAAATCATCCATCTTTGCTACATATTCATTAAAGACCCATTTCTCTTCTTTTGTTGTTATGGACATTCTGTTGCAAAAGGGCCATTTTATTGAGTCAGGAATTAAAGGGTTGTGGTCATTAATGACATGACTTTTATCCCTCATAGATGTTTTGTTTGTTATGGGTGCAATTACTGTTTTCATACTTTCCTTACTTTGCTTACCTTAAGAGGTTGAAATAAATCAGCCTTAAGTCTTGATTCACAAGTGAAAGTCGATGAATTCTCGGCTCATGGATCTTGGTTTTCCTAACCTATATGTGAATGAGATGTGTTAATTAGAGAATTGGCATGTCTTACCTGTATAATTTTTTCTTTTGTAGTATAAAACATGCTTGGTTTGAGGACCACATGTTTTATACATTATATATATGGTCTGTATCAGTTATGTATGGCATAGTTCAAGGATAATAGTGATTACCTTCTTTTATTAGTCATACTGCCTACATTATTATTATAAAAATAGATTCTTTTATGTTGACATCCTGAAATGTTCTGCTGAAATTGATGTCTGTACTTATTTATCATTAATTATTGATGATTAAGCACATAACTGATCGCTATATAAATGAATCATTTGCTTCTACATAATTTGTTAAATTGAAATTCTATACTAATACAACTCTAAATTAATTATGGTATATAATGATATGTTTATTATGTTAAATTTAAATGACAAGAAGGACCAACTCTTGTTTGGTATTATTTTATTCTTGGCACCTTAATTACAAATGTCTTATAAATCTATTGTACGTACTCAACCCCACAGACAAACATTATATATTTGTTTTATATGTTAAACTATATAATCAATTGTCAGTAATTGCAAATCAAACGATCTAAAATTCTAAACTATATAAACAAATTTTCTATCATTGTAAAATCTATCATTATATAATTTAATAAAGCTCTTTGATGTGATTTAGATTGCTTTCATTTATGTTGTTTTTCACTCGAGTATGAATTACTCTATTATTTGAGGTATTATTAGTAATGAGTTCAACATATATAATCAGTCAGGAATGTCAGTATTATTATTACAGAGCCAATTTATTACTTGCTACTAAATAAATTCTCAATCTTCACAATGAATGATAATGATTTAACTGTTAATTTCTCACGTGTCTTTTGATAGTTTTTACTCAGTCTCCTGTGAACTGTGAACTGAGCTGGGCCTGAATAAAAGAAAAAGGTATTACTGATATCATCAAAAATGTTATTTATTAGTTGAAAACTTGGGAATTCATGTAAATACATAAGAGTCCTTGATTGCCCCTGACTTATGTATATTGTGCTTGGCCGGACTCTAGGTACTTTTGCTCGGGTTCTGGGTTTTGTTGAATGGATAGACACTTTTGACCAGTACAATATATATATATATATATATATATGCAAATTTATAAATAAATATTTAAAAATACAGTATTTAAATGCTTATAAAAAATATATGTATAACAGTCACTTAGGAGCACTTTCAACTAACTTGTAGCTTTGTCAATTATCACATTTAAAACATTTTAAATGTGATAGCTAAAAGCAACAATACCATATGAAATAGAATACTATCACCAGAGGCATAAAAGCATAGTGACTTCATCTGTTCATTGCTGTAAAACCTGAAGAACATATGTTGTCTTTAACAAAATTCCTCCACCTAATTAAAGGAAAAATCACCTAAACAGATCCCTATATTATAGTTCCAAAGCATGAGAATGTCACTCTTCATTGAAGCAGTGTTTTATTTTTATCCTGAGAGATCTATTTTGAAAATAATGGACTAATAATATGAAAGACATTTCCAGAAGACTCAACAAACTTTAACTAATATGAATGATAAATAATTTTTATTTTTATTTTATTTTTTATTATTTTTAATTTTTATTTTAATTTTTATTTCCACACTTGGAAGCAAATGTGTTCAAATTTTTGGAAAAGTTTATTATGAGAACAAGGAGAGAAAAGTTATTACATTCAACTAGATATTTTTTGTGGTATTAAATAAAATCTAGAGCAACATGCATTTCCCAAACAAATTGTCATTGACAGCATAATGTTAAATAAAAGATAAGATGTCAATATTATCTCACATCAACATTTACACTATAAAATAGAAGAGAATTGACCTTAGATTGTTAATCATTAACTAACCTTTGTTATGTGTTTTTTTTGTGTAATTGATTAACAACCTTGCATGGATGCTTTTTTACTATTAATATTAGTAACTTCTATAGATAGAGGGATGTTCCAAGAAGATTAACCACCATCAACATGAACTGAATAACAATGATTTTTATGACGTGACTGTAAATATCATTGATTAACCAGTTAGATTCATGGTTATGTAAATATTATTTTATATATATGTTTCATAAATAACTAATGTCAAGCACATAAATTTCTACCATGGGCTGAGGCATAATAATTTTTATTATTATCATTATTAGATAACAATTTGGTAGAATCTCATCCTTGACATATCAGATTATATAATTCAGTATTATTAAGTATTTGTTTATTATTTTTTTTATCAATAAACATTAAAATAATTTGTTACTTTACTCTTGGCTCTAGCTCATCATTATTTTTATACCCAGGACCAGCATTATCATCATCATTATTATCTCACTTATCATCATTATTATTAAAAGCATAAATAGATATATTCATGCCAATTGATGTGATAATTTGCAATGTATGCATATACACACACCTTATTTTATGTGCAATGATATTACAAGATATTTATAGAGTTTATATAATCAATTATAATCTATATAGGGATATAGCAGTTGCTAATTAATGTGATTTGGTTCTCTGCTAATAGAATCAAAAGCAATTACTCCCTGAGTTTGAATACTGTGGTATAACAAAGCCAGAAAGGGGTGAAAACAGAATGAACTGACCCAAATTCTATCTAGATTAACAAAAACATGTAGAGCTAATCTATTGGAAGTAAATACAATCATAGGTTATGTATTTCATTGTGTAACCATTTGATGCCTGTCCAAAGAGCCAAAGTCCAATCCATAGTAAAATGTGTTCCCCCTTTCTCTCCTGAGTAAATCGCTGACCCATTACAAAAAAAAAGCAAATGACAAATCATGGTTTGGTATACTATTTTATTGGTTGATATGAAAAAAAGGTAAACAAATCAGCAATGTATATTTCATTATTTTGAACTTCAAAAAAATTATTATTCTGCTTTATAAATTTAATTTGATTTGACAAATTGTTTTTTTTTATGAAAGAATTAATCAATTTTCATTTCAAAGAAATATTTTTATCAATATTTTTTTATCATGAAACTTCCTATTTCAGTATTTAATTTATTTTTAAATTTACTGAATTTTCAACCAAGGTTTTCAAATATTTTATTTTTTTGAATAATATTTGATACTATGCTATCATTTACTCATGCTGAATAATTTCTGATATTTAGAATGACTATTGAGTTTGTAATTAACAATTAAAAAATATTCTGAAATTGTAAAAATGCAGAATCAACAGCATTCAAAACAAAATTACAAGCTAATTTCTAATTTAGTTTATCATAAAATAACTCATATAAGCAAATATGTATCTATTGCTTATGGTTAAATAATTTTTGATCCAAAATAAAACTTTTTAAGTAAATCAAATCCAAATTTAGATAATTTCTTCATGTCACAAATGCAAAATCCAATATAGATAAACAAGAATGAGTTATAGATGTAAGTAAAAAGTAATTTTGATTAATGTTTTAATCATGTAGTACATTAAAACAAAAATAGGCCCAAATAGATTGTCAGACAAATCTGTATTTATCTAACCCATAAGCATTATTGAAGTCAAATATAAATAAAAAAATGTACACCATTTTAGCAATTAAATATAGAATGCCACTTCTACACCACCCATATATAGCAACAACAGCAGAAAAATAAAAATAAAATGGACAAACTCATATCAGAAAAAAATATATTTTAGAGATTTGTGTTGGAATGCTATAATTTAAATTTTCACTTTATTTTATAAAACTCATTACATATCCAGTATGTGAATGACTCTATGCAGAAAGTATGAATGCTTATCTATTCATATTTAAAAAGCCACGTATTCCTGAAAATTAGCTCTAATACCTTGTATATTCAAGTGAAAAATATTAAAGAGAAAGTTTATTTTTGAAAAAAGACTTTATCAGTTCCCAATTTAGGAAATAAATATGAGCAATATATTAATTCGGTTTTATTTTTAATTAAAGTACGTGGAGATTTTAAATCGAATATTACTTAATAAATAAATAATAATCTTCTAAATAATATTAATGTAATTTTACACTCATAGAGTTATCATAACTATAAATTAAATAATGCAACATATAGAGTTTTTTCCTTATATATTTTTTTGGGCATGTAAATATACATTTAATTAAATTTTGACCTTTCCAAATAAAAATGACAATCTTGAAAATATAGTTTCTATTTGACTTTATATATATATCTATCTAACTATCTATATATATATATATATATATATATGAAAATTTTAGTAACTTCAGTCATTATAATAAATAATAAGTATATTAATTTTAAAATAATAATTTTATGCAACTAATTCTTGGGAGAAAAATTTTATGTAATTTTAAGTTTGTGCCTAAGAAAATAAGTATCTGATTATAGTTTAAGAACATGAAATTTAGTAGTAAAGTACTGACTTAGGTAATTATCAATTTAATTATATAGATAACCAAATTAGCGACTATTAACTCCACATTCACACTTCTCATAGACATAAGAAATTTCTCACTATCTCAACTGCAACTGTTTTCAAGTAGCTTTTCTAATTATATTTACTCCTTTGTACATATTTATTCTATAATCAGTTTTTTATATCAATTTAAAAAAAGAAAACAATTATTAAGCAATCATAAATTTATATTATTTTACAAATTTGGTCAATACTATATCTAACTTAGCTAAAACAATATATTAATTAACCTTGAACAGTAGACTGTATTTTAATACTTATTTTAATGGAAGACATGCTTTCAAAATAGTTAAATATAAACCAAGTTAAATCAATAAATTAATACATTTAAAATAGTTTAACTATTACAAAAACATACCTATCACCACTTTCAAAAAGAAAAAAAATATATATACTTCTCTTTTTCACACTTATAAAAGTGTATAAAATTATAGAAATAAACTAACAATTAATTGGAATATATAGGAGTTGAGATATTGTTTTCTTTGTGCCCTATATCAGAGAAGGAAAAGTTAGCCATCTCAAGTAACCATTTGTACACTACTGCAAAAGGCTGGTGACAGTCATTAATCAAAAAACTCATAATATATGGAGACTGTAAATGCTGAATATTGTCTAGTTTTTTGAGGACTGACAATCAGGAATACATTAGATATCAAATAATGCAAGACAGGTATAATGCTAACAAAGGTGGATATGCAATGTTTTTCCACAATCAAGCTGTTTGTCTAAAAACTCTTACCTTTTTCCCTTTGTCAAAATGCAAATTATTATATTGATTCAAAGAAATTTACATCATATTGATCAAATTCTCATAGCTGTGGAAAGATTTAGCATTGAAGAAGTGAGTGAGATTCTAGTAAGTGACAGCAATTTAGAAAGAATATGTAGGGAGCTTAAGAAGCAGATAAATTATCCAGTGGCTGTAATAGACATTAGGCATAATATGACTCAGAGAGTTATGAGAAATGAACCATATTTTGATGTAAAAGGTAGATTTGTTTATAAGGCTAGAAATCCAAGTATAGTGAATTGAGTTAGGAATACACTTTTAAATCAGGCAGTGCGGTTACAACTATTTAAAAAAGACATGGGGTAAAGCTATTGACAAGTCCATATAATACTAGAGGAACATATAATGCACAAAGCCTCATTCCCTATTCTGTAAGAGTCTAAAACAAAAGTTGTCAAATTAATGTGGTAGGGATTACTGATTTAGTTATTGTGATATTTAGAGTTTATGAATGGTCCAAAGGTGAATTAGTAGACCTAATAGTAGATTTCAAGAGTAGAAGAAATTATGTTTCTTTAATCATTGTAGAAAGCCATACAGTAGAAAGCAATATAAAATATTTTCTTTAGGTGCTAAGCATTATGAAATTTAAAATTAAATGAAGGGAAGGGATGTTGAGCACTTTTTTAGTAGTCCACTCTATTCTAAAATATTTTTGTTGTATAACTTTAAATTTTACAAATCCAATAATATTTACTGATTAAACTAAAGAAGAGACAATAATGGCATATTAGATCATGGGGCTTGAACTTGTGTTTATTTGTTTTAAAATTTATTAAGGATCTGTTAGGTAAAACAATTAATCAAGATACATATAAAAAATAACCTATAGAGTCGTACGTATGCAGATAGATGGACAATTGATATCATTTAGTATTTAAACCAGTATAGTTCAAATTGTATTTTGTAATCATGATGCATTATAGAGACCAATAATTATAGTTTGTAAACATTTGGTTTTAACAATAGAAATTATTTATAGTCAAATCAGTATGATATGCTTAAATATTTATCAATTTTACAAAAATAATGATCTAAAATTAAAAAAAGTAAATTGTACCTATTTAATTTCTAAAAAGTTTTATATATATCTTAATATTTTAAAAACAAAAACTGTCATTTTATAAAATAAACCAAAAACTTGCAACAAAATGAATGTTGTTCTAACAGAAAGGGGGGGGGGAATCAACAAATTAAAAACTGTCAAGCAATCTTTTACTATAAAATTGAAGAAAAAAAGAGGGAAAAGAAAAAAAGTTTTTCTTCATCATAAAAATAGTAACTAGAATTTTTGTTAGTTATATATTAAAAAAAAAAAAGTTGGATATAAAGTTCATAAAATATTATTAACAAACAGAAAAAGTAATGGATTTTAACTATGCATCTATATATTGGATATAATTATATACTTCAAGTTTAAAATAATGAAATAATTTAATTGGTGTCTACTGGGAAAATCTACAGTCAATAATTTCTAATAATCTTTTGAAAGTTAATATATTGAGGAAATAATTGAAGATGCATAATATGTGCATATTAAAAGAATATTAATCTATATTTGCACTGGAAGAGAACAATAATAGTGTCATGTTTAAAATAAATTTCAATAATAAACAGAAGGAAATAGGTGAGTACAGTTAAATACTCAGCAAGGACAATAAAAGAGAGGTAAATCTCTAGGAACAAGCTAAGTATACATTTTTAAAGTCAATAGAACTAAATTAATAATAGCTGAAAAGTGTTCATTGCCCCTAAGACTATATATAAAATAGTACATCATTCTTTTTACATGGTTTTTATTATTATAGTATGTTATTTTTTTAAAATATTATATTATGTTTGTATGCATTATAACAGTTATTTTAAATTACTTGTTAGTGGGAATGTTTATTGTAATGATTTCTAAACAATGTTATTAAAATTATTGTTTTATAAGTTTACCTAAATTTTAGATGTTGCATTTCTTTTTTTTTTTTTTGGGAGAGGGGTCATTGTTACAGTATCACATGAACTCAAATTTTACAGGTTGAAATAAAAATAAGAAATCAATTCAGTTCAGATCAATCTAACAGTTTACTATGCACACATCCCTTAATAGAGATTTTCCCTTGCTACACCCTGCCTTAATCCCATAGATCATTGATGACATCGCTAATTATTAAGGTGTGTTAATTAAAATGTACTTAACTAATAAATTAATTAATAGTGAAACGATTAATGTTATTTACAGTTTAATTAACAATATTATTTTAATAATAAGTATTAAAGAACATACATTTAAAGCTTGATTATAGATTTAAATTATAAGCCTTTCTTAATTTGTGTACTACCCATGGAAATCTGTAAATCCCATCTTGGTATTCCATAGGTAGTATGAAAAATTAGTAAAATCAATGATTGTTCTGAGATCTTCTTATTGTAAAGTTATTCTTATGATTATTGACAATCTTAATTATCAAAATTTATAGGATTCAAACTTTATCTGTAATTATATAACAGATTAATTTAATGAGTGACTGAATTAAAATTTAATAGTTATAGATATGATGTGATATATTGGATATTATTGTTAACAATGAGAGTCTGTAGATACTTAATAAGGAGTAGTATCTGGGTATTCTCATGCCATTGAACAAATATTCTGTATTTTTTTTAAAGTTAAGGGGATGTGATCTGCTTATAGGTAAGTGAGTCTTACATTGATTATATTTAAAATATGTCTTACTGTAGAAATGTTTAATCATGTAAAGTAAATTGGAGTAAATACGAGCCTTACCTAAATTCAATTATTAAAATTAAAGAACATGTTTGGGAAATTGTAATTCGGACAAACTTAACCAAAGTCGGTCATACATAGTGACCAAAAGCTTTAAGCACCACTTCCATAGAAAGATACCATACAAAACCCTTATAAAAAGATATATTCATTATTCCCTTACAAGTTATCCCAAAGGTTAGCTACATTACTCTAATTCTGAAGGTGAAAAGCCTATCTTAGAATAAATACACCACAAACTGTGGAGTGAAATGAGTGACACATTAAAATATGTTACTAAAATCTCAACATCTGATACTGGACTATCAGAAAGAAGTAGTTGCATTGGCCTGTTTCTTAAATTTAAATTTATGAATGACTTATCTTTAAATTTTCAGCAAATACAAACCATAAAACACTTATTTACTGATGTTAGAATCTATTTTTAATGACTGATTTCAAAAAGATAATAATGCACTAATGAAGCTATCTTCCTAATTGCAATCACTATGGATATTCTATGATAATTTGTTAATACTTAAGATGTCAAAAATATACAATTACTAAGAATAGTTTGACCTTGATTGTTTTACAATGAGTTGTAGTTTCTTATTTGCAATAATATGGAAGAATGCATTTCAAATCTAAATGGTTTGATCGATTAGATATTTATAATGCAATACTTTTCATTTTTACATGATATTTAAAATACAAAAAAACCTTCATATACTAATAAGCAAGATATTTTAAAAAGCCAGTATATAAAAACACTAGTGTTCAAACAATGTGACTTACAGCAATTTTTTGAGATAAAAATAAATCCAATATTCATGAAATATCAGAATGTAGATGAGTTTAGAACATTTGATCATGAACCGGATGAGGAGACATAACTGAAAAAGAAAATCAAAAAGACTCAGATAATTAAAATGTTGATTTGCTTCTTTTACTTAATCAGATCCAGGCTATATAGAAAAAATAAATAAACATTCTCATGACAGGATAAAATAAAAATATATATAAATGAATCATGAAAGTCAGTTGATAATGACATTCAAAAAAGTACAAAGTATAAAATCAATAGAAATAAATTAATGATAGGAATAATTCCAATATTAATAATACATTAATGCACAAATTATATAATTGAACACAGAAGTGGGATTACCTTTGTAAAATTTAATATATCAAAAAATATCAATCATATTCACAATGAAATTGATATTCTTTTGATTAAAAAATGTGCTAAACATAATAATTTTTAACAACTATTACACACTAAAATTATTATTATGGACCATCAGAAATGGCATGTTATTGAAGCATTGAATTATCTTAAGGACTGTGCTATGGATGTAAGTAACGCTATTTATTGGAATTTGTAAAAGAATAATAATGGATGATTTTCTGACAATGATCTGCTTAATGGTAATTTGATTAAAAAGAAGTGTGATATGGTCATATTACACTTGCCAGAATAATAAATAAATATGAAAATTTATAATAATTGAGATTTCTGAAAGCAAAAGTTTATTTATTAATACAATTACTTAAAATTATTAGTGGATTAAAACTGCAAATGAAATATAGATGATAGCATATTTTGATCACCCTAGAACTTTTTTGATGCATTGAAAACAAAATATGGTTATGTAAAACAGTATCACATTTCCAGTACATTCAGAACTGGCTTTATTTTATATATGACACAATCATATTTTGAATAGGTAGAAATTGTTTTTTTTTTTTACAATTTCTGAATAACGATGCAAGAAATGTTACATTTTATTTCTTCATTTAGAATTAAACATAAGTATCCAGCTTAGTGAAATTAAAACATCTCTTTGTAAACTTAAAAATAAAAAAGTTGCAAGTCTTAATAAAATACCTGGAAGAGTTTTAAAAGCATGTTTTTCATGTGTTATCTTCAAAATTATTGGAACTTTTGCTAGGACTATATGAACCCATATTGTTCCAGTTTCTTAAAACATGTGCTAGACTCAACTGCTGAACAGTTAAAATTTTGCTGAAGAAATCCTTTTGCTCATAAATAAATTGATATTTGAGATTCATTGTGGTTTTAGAAAGTCAAAAGGGATTATAGGCCTAGTTTTTATTAACAGGCAAACACTAAACAATGTCAGAAACAAAATGATTTATATATTAATTTCATTTTATTTAGCCAAGACATTTGATTCATTTAATAGTTCAGATCTGAAGTTTTGTTCAAAATTAATCAATTGTTTATCAAAATTTATTCACATTATACATATTTTACATAAGGGAATAAAAAGAAGGGTAAATACTATAAATGGAAAATCTAAGGCATTTGAAATAAAATCTGATATTACACAATGCTATGTATCAGATTCACAATATTGTTTTCAATTTGTATAACAGTGCTATTTGGAATTTTACATCATTTAATAAAACAAGATTAATGTATGATATAGGTATGACAGTAGAATTTTAATCTGAATCAATTAAAAGCCATACAAGATCTTCGATTTTTTGGATTTTGGATTTATAATATGTTGAAGACTGTGCTATTTTTGATATTTCATATGACAATATAAATGTAATATAAAAAGTCTTTGAATTATTAATTAATGTTAAAAAAATTCAAATTATTTAATAATATTGATGGAAGAAAAATCGTTAGCAATTTTTTTTTTTCCTGTAGCTATCAATTTGAAAATATAAGCTATCTTAAATACCTTTGTAGATTTATAAATAAAATTAGGACATGGATGTTAAGGTATTATATAGACTCCAGAGTGCTGCTGCTTTTAACAAGATAAGAAATATATTTTGATTACAGAAACAGAACTACAACTATTATTTTTACTTGATTGAGTGCATGGAAGTAAAGTGTTTACATCAGACCATTATCATAACAGCACTAGAAATCTTTTATTTAAGAATTCTCCATTACATGTTAAAATTCAAAGGCAGAGTCATAAAGTCAATCAATCTGTTCTGAAAATGGCTATATGGGATAATATAAAATCTATTATTGTAGATTCACAAGTTTATAGTATTGGACATTTAAAATGACTAAGTAATGTAAGACTTTTTAAATGGATGTTTTATGAGAGAGCATGCTTTTTACGGAAGATTTAGATTATGTCAATGTTTTAAAGATTATGTTAAAGATATTCTAAAAAAGTGCAATGCCAATTGTTCAGTTGGAAAAATAAAACATGATACAAATTACATTTGAGGACTAATATTAGTCATGTAATTAAAGTATTTTGTGAACAAAAATTCTGAAGATATTAAGAAAATAACATCATTAAATATCAGCTTCTATTTGGTTCAGATCTGTGCATGAAACATTTGTTAAATGGCCTCATAGTATTAATGCCTTGAATCCTTTTTGCATTTTTTAATGGCTGACATTATAATATTAATTTGACTATGGAAGTGGCAAACAATAAATTATTCTTTTCTAAATATTTTGATTGCAAAAAAAAATGTGAGAACTCCTTGTCAATATCAGTTACAGAAAATCCACTCATACAAACTAATATCTTAACTTTAACTCTCATCATGATCCTGTACAAATATTTTTGTAATCAAAATTTTTTGATTAGATATTGTAGTTTGTCTTACAAAAATCATCTTACTTAAGAAATAGAATTAACAAAAAGTATTACACATTTTAATGGTTACAACAAATACAGCTTATAGAAGACTTTACATATCGTAGATAATAAAAGAAAAAAAGTGGATAAAATTAATAATTCACCTGGTTATAGAGTTGTTTTACTACATGTTAAAGAAGTGACTGATAGCATCTGTAGAAGACTACATAATTTTAGCATAAAGACTACTTTTTCCAATAGAAAAAAATTGATTTTTTCAAAAACTCTAAGAGAGAGTACTTTTGAAGTATCAAGATATTTATGAAATTCTATGTTTACACTGCTCAAAAAGCTATATAGGTCAATTCAATAGATGAATTAATGTCAGAATTAAGAATCATAAAATATATATTCAATCGAAAATTAAATACATTCAGCATTTACTTCACATTTTTCAGAAATTAATCCCAAACCTGATTTTCATAATGATAAAATACTTGCTAATTTGGAGATATATGATTTCAGAATGATGAAAGAGAGAGAGAGAGTCAATTGAAATAATAGAGACTTGATGGTTTAAATAGGATGATAAAGCACCATGTGAAAATCTCTCATTTTATCTATATCTTCTAGTATTGACTTTAAATTAATGGGTGGTAAAACTAAGAGAAATATACTTTTTGATAAACATCATATTATGAATACTAAACTATTCAAACTGATTCTCATGCTTCATCTTGCACTCGGTCATGTTACAGTTTGAGATCGAACTAATTTTCTTTCAAGAGTTTACCTTGACAATGGTGGATATTAGTTTGTCGAAATATGAGTATATAATATAAAATAAGACATGGTTTTACCCAAAACATAATTTATCTACATCATACAACTGTAAAAGTATTATATATATGGTCAGAATGCATAAATCATAAGTATTCGTGTAACATAACTTACAGACCATATAAAATATAAATAAGTCAAGTAAAATATTCTGAATAAATGTTTTTCTATATTTGCATTAAAACATGATGTAGAATTAAATGAATAAAATTTAAAAGATCAATAATTTAATGTATATATAACATCTCAATTTAATTGTCTTAATGTGCCACTACAAACCATATCAGCATAACATTACTATTCTTTTATTACCTATAGTAATCAAAGTAACATGATGATAAACAATAATTCATGTATATGATTTATACTAATAAAGTCACATTATTTAAACGTGTTTTATGTATTAAACATAGATTAATAAATCTTAAATTTATTACCATTTTTGTGAAGAATGATTGCTTTATTTAAAAGGCTGGCTGCTTACACTCTATGATAACAGATAATGAGGATATTGTTTTTGAAAAGAACATTAAATAAATCAATTAAATAGTATTTGATATTGGTACTGTGAGAAATATTTCATGCTGTGATTAAAGCTGACATCACTTCAGATTTATTTACATTATATTTCCATAAAATTCATATTTTAATGTAAGATTTTTTTAAAACAAAAATTCACTAATGAAATGAATTTAATATTTCTGAGTTTATTAGTGTTCAAATATATTAAAATAATTTCATTTATAAAAAGACTATAGAGTAGAATATTCATGTTTTAATATCAACTCAACTTGATTATCATTATTAACCCTTACATTGCCTTGTTATATAACAAAATTGAGACATTACATTGTATAATATAATTTGCATACTTTTGATTTTCAATTTGAATAGAGACTGTGGCATTATAACAAATAGCATAATTATTTAAAAAAATAATTTTGTATATAAATTATATAACAAACTATAATATAAACTATAAATTAATGTAATAGATGAAAAAATCATTCTTAAATATTACTTGGTATAAAGTATTAAATTTTTGCAAGAACATAATATGATTATAATATATATATATATATATATATATGCAAGAACATAATATGATTATAATATATATATATATATATATATATATTGTGCCCTTTTATTTAGGTCCTTGTAGCTTAATAATCCAAAATTTTAAACCTTAATAATATATTTGGCATGAAAATTTTAATGAGTGGTTTTTAATAAAGATTGTTTTGAATGCATTAGGAATTTTCTTGAGTGTAAATTAGATTTCAAACCCAGTCTAGGCTCTGACTAGACTAAAATAACAATTTAAAGGTATTGTTATTATTTGGTAGATAAATACATTGCTATTTTATTGTTGTTGAATAGCAATTGAAATAAATAAACAATTAATTCAAATTTATAAATCTTGTAAAATCAAATATTATGGGAAATTGCTTAAGCATATTTTTTATGTAGTATATCTAAAGCTGTCTTAAAAGATAATGTATAGTTTTTAAAAATGAAGCCAGAGGGGTAATACTAATTATGCATACCAAAATCATTGGCTAATTCTCTCCCAGAATGCATTATAATAAAAACTATATATGTTCTAACCCAGCTTTGGGGTGGGTGGGGGTGGACTAATTAAGAAAAACAAGAACCAAGTAAACACAAACCTCAGCTCTGATTTAAAATAAGAAAAAAATTAAAAATCAACAAAATTCTGAAATCTAATTGTATGGAAGTAGAATACCTTGCTGTCTAAAAATGTTTGAATAAGAAATCTTAAAACCTTGCTATCATTTTAAGCCATTTCCATGACTACATATTTCCTAGGATTCACACTGGAGAAGGAAATTAAAACCATGGAGTTAAGTTTCTGTTTGAATAAGTACTGCTTTAAACCCAGGAAAATTCAAGAGCAAGTAAGCTTTTGCTTTCATTGTACTTATACATGTAACTTTTTATCTTTAAAAACAACACACAAATTATTTAGTCATAAACTAAAAAGTTGATAATGTTTATATTTTCGCGCCATTAGTAAATATAGATCAAAACAGTTGTTCATTTGAAAATCATAATTTCAAGAAAATAAATTCAAAATAGTTTTAAAGAGAGATTTCAGAAGATATTAGAAATAAAATTAAAAGTCATTTTATATCATATAATGTTAATAAAGTTTAAACAAGTAATTGCGTGATTTTATTCTCGGTTTTCATCTGCCTATCTTCATCGCGCCAATTTTGGTGTAATGTTAAAAAAATTAAATGATTACAGATTCATTAAAATGTTGAAGATATCAAGGTGATAATTGGATAAATTATTTCTTATATAGATAATCACATCACACTTTGCCAATAAGAATGGAATTAAATAAATATTTACTTGTAAATTTTCAGTGAGAAATATACGTCGTTATAATAATGTTTTTATAATATTAGAATTTATTCAGGATGTTTAAACACAGCTACACATATACATATCATTGTGCAGGGAAGAATAAAATGAACCCACAGTTTTAAAAGAAAGGGAAATATAAATATGCTACTTGTAATCAAATTCCACTAATTTTTCAAGGAAAAATTATCGCTCTTTCTTATTAAAATTCTGTCCCAGTGCTTAAGATTTGATTGGCTGGTTGTAGTCATAAGCGCTTGAGAGATTTGGACTCTCTCATTTATTTCAATATTGACTGCGCTTTATAAAAATATTATTTACTTAATCTTAAATGTAATAAATGATTTTTGTTATACTTCATTGGAAATGCTTACCGAATAAATCAATAAAGATTTTAAAAAGTTTGTTTTGAAGATTCCAATAACCTAAAGAATTATTTGTAGGAAAATTATCTAGAGAAAATTAGATAAACTTATTTTTTTAACTTGGCTACAATTGGAAGTATGAATTTTCATCACTTTGTTTATTATCGATACTAAAGCTATTAAATAATTTTACTTTTGGATAAGTCTTAAAAATTGCTCATTTCACCCCCAACAGGAGAATAAAATATATATGCGTTATCTGGAATGTTTTGCTAACCACAATATTCTTTCTTAAGAGTCATTTTGTTATTCTAACTCACCAGGATAAATAACTTGGAACAGAGTATAAAATTTAATGGATAAAATGTGCTTTTATTTTCTTTATCATTGCTGTGTTATTACTTACGTAATGTGTTAATTGGAAATTTTGTTTTTAAAATGTGTGTTTTACTGTGGCATGAAAGATATATATATATATATATATTTCATGATGAATATATATATATATATATATATATATATATATATATTAAGTTCAAGAAAAAATGTGTAAAATATATATCTATTTTATGTATTATTTTTTTTTTAGTTAAGAGAAAACCGGAAAATATATACATCATTTATTTAGAGAGAGTGATAAAAAATATTTACTTCTCTCATAGTCTAAAACTAATTTTAAGGTATATTAAAAAAAGGTAAATGTACAGACATTTTATCAAAAATATATATTGGCATGACTGAATTATTTTATGATATAAAAGAAAATTTGATATAAACCTTTTTCATTTTGTAATTTGCTATAGAAGTGAATGTGTCCACTTTGAATACAAATACAGGTTTGATCTTTAATGTTTAAATCCATTGTGATCTCTGTAATAAAAATATAGTTGTCATTCTAAAATGATTAACGATCATTGGACATAGGTATTTTGTTTTGGCTGTTGATCCATTAATGGTTTTACATTATAAAAGGGAATATGTAGATTTTCACTATTAGTGTTGGTATTGTTTTGTCTTGCTATGATATTGAGAATGACTAGTGACAGTTTTTAGTTAATAGGATGTTCCAATTGAATGTCATCCAATATATTAATATTTATATGGAGCATAGGCTGATAGAGTGTCACCTATGGCTTATTTCATGAGAGAAAAGATGGGTAGAGTCTGAGTAGTAATTAATGTTCATTAGTATAAATAATCCTAAAAAGAAAGGATATCTATGGATTGAATTGTGAGGAAAGGCCCACACACATGTGTATACCCATTAAGAGGTAGTAGAATCAACAAGATTATTACACAACTGCCATGTTGTTTTATAAAGACTCCCATCTTAGTGTTAAATTCCTCATGATAATATAGAGATAGTTTTTTCCACCGTGTATGGTGAAGTATAATAGGTCCAGATCACATGGCAAGTATAGAATAATATTAAATTTAGGAATACTCATCTAGCATAGTGTTTTCTTAATCAAAATAGTGTTTATGATGTTGTGGGATCATCATCAGTTGTTGACAGACCAAACCAGAATCTATTAATGATGGTACAAAATTTTAAATGTAAAAATAAGAGATGTACATTGGAAGAATGGATTCATTTTCATCAAATAATGATGTGACAATAGAATTGTAAGATCAGTTATGTATTCAAGGGACATAGGCAATGCTTAATGAGATCTACATGTATTTAACTTTTAATGTCTAGTCTTCATTTAATGCACTAAACTTATTCATTTCAAATTTAAATAAATTAGTAATTGCACATAATATGATAATTGCCCTTATCATATTCTGATAAAAGCAAGGATTTTAGAAAAAAATGCAATATTTTTAAAGTTTTGTCTGAATTCTAAATTTATACTTAATGCATGTCCTAAAGTTCTAGGTATACTGCTAGTTATAGATTTAAGTGCTAGTCAGCTTAAATAAGTTTTAGTATCTTATTTTTAAAAATATGCCAAAGAATAACACATGATATTTTGAATATTATTTTCTAAGTAGGTTATATCATTTGCTGAGTATATGGTCAAGGAGATACTAAGTAGTTTTCCATCCATAAGTTCTTTTAATATGTTAGTTTTATTTCATGTCATATCTGTGAATTAAAAAATTGTACATATTGTAAATAAAGTTTGTTGTGTTTAAAAAATTATGTAGTGCCTGTAATCTTATTGCTAATTACCACATCTATACACTATTATTGTTATTGCTATCAACCTATCAGAAGATAAATTTTGAAATCATCATCAACCAATATAGCACTATTAACTATATTACGCTATATCATAATAATTTTGGTAAGTCTTATAATTTAGTGGTACATCTAATGCATCATTACACAATAATCAAAATGTTAATAACTTAGAGCACAGATTAATGCAAGTAATAGATTAAATATAAACCTAATATTGATTTAATTGTTTTAGTTAAATCTACAGAGTTATCATTCACTGATCTTGATCACATGGTTTATAATTATTTAAGAAAAGGAATTGGTAAGTGATTGTGTTTTACTTATTAAAAAATCATACCCAGTCATAAATTTTAAAGTTTATATTAGTTATAAAGTTTCTTTAGAATTGCTAAATATAATCCTTAATTTAAGTTATATTGAAAGCTATTAGGTGCATTATGTTTGGGTAGTGGTAAAATCCCTCTTACTGACCCAAATATATTTTGTATAATGATTTTAGTGTTTGAACCCTGAGAAGAATTAGTTGTTAAGTTTTAAGATAGAATTTAAGTTTGTAATAAAGTTATGTCTTGTTAATTATTATAGTTGAACTTAAAATAGATTACTTTCACTGTTTTATAAAAGTTAGCTAAGCTTTAATATTTAAATTAATTATTTTGGCATAAGATGTATAGTTTGTTTTAACTTCAGGATAAATAGTCTGGTTGTGTCAAGCTTGTAATCCCTATTTTTATTTACCTTATCTTTTTACCATTTAATACCATATTAGTTTATAGCTTAATATTTCAGTCTCCATCATTAACATTGTTCTTCAATTTCATCTTGATCAATTCTTTTATTTATTCATTTCCATTTGATATTAATTCATTGTCATAAGTGATTAAGCATACATTAACTTTTATTCTCTTATCATCTTCACTATTCATTAACTATTATTCTATCATCCTCTTAATCATTCATTATTATCATACATATTCATTCTTTTCTCTTCACTCTTAGGTTCCTTTCATTCCACTATTCCATTATTACTTCTTTCCATCATCTATTTAGTCATCTACATCATAATATAGCTATCATTTCATTTATAAGTTTAATTTTGTAATCATTCCAGAGATATAATTATTAGTTTGCTGAATATCAAATTTAACTCATCACCTTTTGTTTGTGTGGATTTCAAAGTTGGGTTGACCAGAAGTTATCTTAATTAATCACCTCGTGATCTCCTTTAGATCTATAGTTTCATGCTAGTTTTATGCAATACTGGAATCATTTCATTAATTTTACATTTTGTTACTTTATGCTTATATTCTTGATAATGAGAGTATAATAGGTTGCATAGGATAATTTAGTCATTAAAACATGCGGCATGATTCATTTGTAACCAGTTAAACCAGTGAGAAAGTTACAGTTGAGATTATGGTGCAAAGTAGTGGCTTGATTGATTGATTAAAAATGTATCTAGGTTATATGGGATTATGGCACCCAGAAATGAGTGGTCCTAAGCTATCCAATGATCAGAAGGAAGGTTACTATATATATATATATATATATATATATAGTAATCTTCAATATATATATATATGCAATATATATATATATATATATATATTGCAGTTAATAAATATATCTTTAAAACAAAATAATTACAAGGAAATTTTTCTGCTTACAAATAAACTTTAAATAAGTATCATTATTTGTATTTAATAATATTTGCAGGTTGACCTTTTTATTAATAGCTACATATATCTGATCATTTTTAATACTGAAACAGTCAGATCTGTCTATCCTTCTGTTTCACCTACTATATGCTATAGTAGTATTTATTTATGTATACCTATACCCAAATCCTCATATATTATACTAAATTTAAGTCTAATTATACTGTTTGTGTATGTGTGCATATATTTTAGCATACAGTATAGAAAGTGTATGCATATATATATATATATATATATATATATATATATATATATATATATATATATATATATATATATATATATATATATATATATATATATATATATATATTGCTGGTAGTTAAATAAATGAAAACATGCTCTTTGTTTGTAACCCAAATCTACATATATGCAGAAAAGAAATAATGTTATAGGATTAAAACATTAGAAAATGTCTTTATTTAAAATATTATTTTTAAAATTAATATTTGAAATTATAATATTTCTGCATATAGCATTAAATTATATAAATGCATTACATATATAATAAAATGTTTTCAGAGTTTTAGATTTGTTTTTCGAAAAAGGTCATTTAATAAAATTAATCCTTCTTGCTGTATTCTGACCTACTTTAAATTTTGAGAATAAAAATAGACTATAAAATCTACTATGAATAAATTAACCTGGTCAAGATCAAGAAATCCACCTGCAAAAAAAAAAAAATCGATAACAGCAGGTATCACAGGTTTCCAAGAATACAGTGATTTAATTAGAAAAAACAGATTTGAAACTACCAACAAAGGGGAGAGGAGGGATTGCGCTAGTATATAAGCTTACTTCAGCCATCTTTGAAATAATCAGAAACTCTCTATCTTTTGAATTTTGAGTATTTTGTAAAAATGATGATGATGATGTGTTTCTAAACACAGGCCATAGACTACAGAATGCAGAGAAAGATGGACAAAAATCTGATGCCACTTAAAGAAAGCACACAAGATGAAGCCAACTTGCCAGAGCAGAGAAAAGTTATATTGGGTAACAGATATTCATAAATTTAAAGTTAATTTCTAAACTAAACTCTGTAAATCATAAACCTACCTAAATTTATTAATGGCCAATAATTTAGGTATTCTAAACTGCTAAATTAAATGTATATTTTAGTTTCTTTTATTTAAATTATAAATATTGCCTGATTTATTTTAATTTATTTTAACTTATTCTAACTGATTTGATTGATTCTAACTGAATTATTATGCCTGATCTTAAATATGTTCCCAACTCATTATATATATTTTAGCCTAATAATATTTGTTTTTATTAATAATTCTTATAAATGAATTAAATTTATATTAAACTGATTCAATATAATTTAGGCTATTTTATTTTATTTCTTTTTAAAACTAAGGAAATAAAGCCAAATTTCAGATTTTATTTACATTAAATCTTCTTACTAAATTTGTTTCTTTTAGTTAAATCTATGTCAATATTATTTTATTTTCAATTATGTATTTGTTTATTCTATGTATGTTCAGAATGGAGTTTGCTCATAGTTAAATGATTAGAGAGAAGTGATTAGATATTCTCACACATATATAATTTCACTTTTATTAACACACAAACAAAATTACTTTCTGAAATGGATAAATTAAAGTTGTAATTATAAATTTTATTAAACGCTCACTATTATTTCAGTAATAGTTTTAACAAGGCTGTAAACCTTAGCAATGAGCGTCTGAAAAAATCGTCACTAGGGACCTCTGTAGGTCTTTAAAACACATACTTACGTCTCTCTTTTCTTCATAGCATAAGCATGTGTTTTAAAGACCTACAGAGGTCCCTAGTGACGATTTTTTCAGACACTCATTGCTAAGGTTTACAGCCTTGTTAAAACTATTACTGAAATGGATAAAGTAAATTTTATTTAAGATATATAATTAAAATCTTATAAACACTTTAAGATAGGTTTGCTTTAAATGAAATATTTGTTTAATATTTAGCTGAAATTATGAAATACAACATAAAGCTAGAATTTAATATTATAATTATCCAAAATATGCTGTAATCCTCCCTAGAGTTTTATAAATGCCCATATAAATGGCTTAGTAAATTAGATTCATAAGTTTTCCTAAATAGCATAGTTATAGGCTAGGTTATGAACTAATTTACGGTAGTTTCATAAAAAAAACTATTGTTTTGCATGATATTTTATTATATAATGACGTAGTTACCAGGGTGGATGTGTTCTTAGGAAATGCATTTGCATATATACTTGTTGTTGTATATCATATTCCAATTGGCATAGGTTTTAAGGGTCACCCTATTACTCTTAGTTCAGACAACTATATCTTCTTCAGATGAGCATAAGTTTTAAGGGACACCCCATTCTTTATATTTACAACTGGAGCATGAGGATCCAGAATATTATAATTGGTTGTTTGATCACTGGGACAAAAAGGTCTCTTTTTCACAGCAATGATTATGGTATTAAGAGAACCAGTACTCAGTATGAATCCCATGAGCAAGCACACATTTGAGATGCACTTTTTCACATTGTATACTTTGTATGTGACTTAGTATCTAAAATCTGACTGCTTATCATCAGTTCATCCTGCCATAATAATTTATATTTCACCATTGATCTGAAACAGAATCTAATTTTATAGGCATATAAGCTACATAAAAAATATGTTAAATAATACGCGCATTTAATAAAATATTTTTATAAATGATAATAATCACTTCTGCTAGCTGCCTAAAGCAAATCAAAGTCCAAATATATAGCATAAACTTGGCATAGATTATTATGAGAAAATAAATAAATTTATAATATAATGATAAGTCTCGTGAATTTGTAACTTGATAAATTATAAATCTTCATCACCTGTAAGTGATATATATATATGTGTGTATGTGTGTGTTAAAATGAAGATTTTCACGGGTTAAATATATAAAATACATATTTTGTGGGTTCATCCGTGTTAAAAACTTTTAATATTAATATACTGACGTTTCGACTTGGTCACAGAAGCCATCCGCAGAGTTATAAAAGGTAGAAAGACGGTTGTAGAGGCGCTACAATTACTGATTTGAATAAAATGTTAAAATTCCACCAATAGCAAAAAATGTTAAATTTAGGAATGTTTTTTAAAAAAATATTTCCAAATAGGAGGAAGTTTGCATGTATCATCTCGCTTATTGATACAATCTGGCCTTTTAAGTATCTCAATGGCTTCTCTAATTTTGCATTGGAAGAGATTATCACATCTGGATATGATCCTGATTGTATCAATAGGCCAGATTGTATCAGTAAGTGAGATGATACATGCAAACTTCCTCCTATTTGGAAAGATTTTTTTTTAAAATATTCCTAAATTTAACATTTTTTGCTATTGGTGGAATTTTAACATTTTATTCAAATCAGTGATTGTAGCGCCTCTACAACCATCTTTCTACCTTTTATAACTCTATGGATGGCTTGTGTGACCAAGTCGAAACGTCAGTATATTAATATTAAAAGTTTTTAACATGGATGAACCCGCAAAATATGTATTATATATATATATATATATAACAAGCAGAGTTAAATTAAACAATTTGTAACCTGTAAACCAACATCAACGGTGAGTTATTTGAATTGATATAAACCAAAACTGCTTGTATCCCTAACTATATCAACATATTGTAGCTTTATTATTTTCTTTTAATTACTTCATTATTTAAATTTAGGTTTTTAGTAAATTTATTTAAATTTTAACTTCTGCTTAGTGTCTCGGTTTTGCTCATTATTGATTAGTTAACTATTAGTATTTAGTTATTATGTATCACAATCCATATTTAGTAATCATGGTCACACTACACCTATATAGCTATACTTTGAAATATGTCCAATTCCCATAGTCTCATGTTTTACCGATGTGCTACTGCTGGCACACAAGTTAAGAAAAATACTGGTGTAGCATCATATATGTCAACCACAAGGTAGTAAATATTTGAGGGTAAATAAAGCAACTGAGGTGAGATGTTATTCAGGGTCTCAACAGCCTCATTTCAATCAGCCTTGGGATGATTTACCAAAATGCTGTATTTTGTTGCACGAATGTACAAATATGACCATTACAGTATATAATAATATAAATGCAAACTAAAATATTGATTTATTTCCATTTTATTGGATCTTTGAATATAATATTATACAGAGAATTCAAATGTTGTTTAATTAACTTGGTGATTTGCAAATGTTGACACCAACTCTACTGCAAAATAAAGCAAAATTAAATAAAGTAATAGTTAATATAAGAATAGAAAGTGTTATATTAATTAATTTCATGATTGCATTAAACAAATAATCATGAAGTGTTCTTGCATTAATGATGTGTACAGATTTTAAATCAAGATAACTTATTGTTTCTTTTTTTCATGTCTGATAGCATCGGCCTGGAAGCAAACACACTAACTTAGGACAACTGCTTGTAAAGCAGCTGTGCTGACCACTTGACCACCAATGCTTGACATGAAGTGTTCTTATAATGTACATCCTGCAGATCAATTAACAAGTATTTAAATGAATGCTTAACCAAACATTTTTTATTTTTGACAATAAATGAATAATAGTATTTTGACATATAGTAGAATTTTAATATTTCCTGTGACTAATTAAACTCTGACCTTAGTATTGAATTATATGAAACCTCCATCTAACTTTTTTTGATAGAATTGCATTTTTCCCTCTAATCTGAAATGATTACAACCATTACAATTTTGATATTAATGATCCTAAAAAATTAAACAATTTAGCAATTTTTATATTGATGTTCTTATAAACATTATAATATGTTTCTAATTGACTTATAAAAAGGTTATCAATCCATTATGTATTTTAGATTTAAATCTTAAAACTAAAAAAAATATATATTTTGTAATATATTTGCATTTTGTGTTTCACAATATCAGATGCCACATGATCACCACTTCTTATGCTTACTCATAACTGTTGGTAAAACAGGCAAAAAACTCTCCATACAGTACTGCCACCCAGTGCAAGCCAGAGTAATCAATAAATGCCAGAAAGCTTGAGCATAAAATCCGTATATAGTACATACTCATTCAATATACTCAGACTAGTTTCTAGCTTGTGGCTTTTGTCAGGGAGGAGCCTTAGATCTGACAGCACTGCACCTAGATCTTAGGATATAATGCAATCCTCTAACAATAAAAATAATAAAACAATTAACATAGTATATACTGTCTTTTAATCAGGAATGGGATGTTGAGACAGGTTAAGGAATTAACAGTAATTACCATTGTATTTATCATTTATATAGATAATACAATATTTTTGGAGATTCAAAAACAACGAAATTTTGTACTAACAAATTGTATATTTATTTTTAGGTGTTTTAAATTGAATCACTTAAAAATTATAGTTTATTTATTGCAAAGCACTACTCTAAACCAATTTGAGATTTTTTGAAGTAGACCAGAAACTTTGCAAAGTGATGCATTTTAAAGCCTCCATCACATCTCCCCTCCTCCCCAGTTGTCACTCCTCAAAAAAAAAAAAAAGAAGAGGCATTTATTTATTCCAGAAATTTAAAAAAATTGCAGGAAGTGAGATTGAGCGAATATGGCTGATATATAAGCTGGGCCATACTTTATCCAATTAAAAATTGTTTCACACTCAAGACTTTAAATGCTGACACTTTATTGGGTGGAGCTTGTATTCTGATCTTAGCTAGAAAACAAGACGTGTTCATTTTCCCACATCACGTAAATGTTTCAGAACTTGCAGATAAAATGCCTGACCATTACTAAGTAAATTTGAGAGAAAAAGGAAGTTTGCTTGAAAAAACAACAACTTTGTTTTGACTTTGGACTTCATTTACGATGCTTTTTAAGGAAGTGATAAATTTAACATTTTTATTAAACCATTTATAAACTTGTCCTTTTATAGATTAGCTTGCTTATAATTTCCTTCAAACATTGCTACTTTTTTTTTTGACGTGTTTAATAAACGAAAAAAAAAAGTTTCACATTGTTCGAACATTTCGGCCATTATAAGAAAAATTAGACAAATACCGAAATGCACTTTAGAAAAAAAAAGTGTTATGTGGCTCCACGAATTAACCATGGTGATGTCATTTGTCAGATTGATGCAAAAAAGTCCCTGCAAGCTTATGTAACAGTTGATGTATATACTACAACAAGCACACAAATCAGAAAAAAACAATTCTTGTTATTTTACTCCCCTCCCCCCCCCCCCATATATGTGGGTATGTACAATCATAGAAGCAATTTTACGCAATACAAATTTACGTAGTCAAACCAAAGATCCCCCAATAGCGTTGCATTAAAAATAATAATAGTATCTGGGCGTAAATTTGGATGGTAGATGCATACTACCATGAGGTACTCATAAATATGTTTGCTACATCTTTTTAAAATATATAATTATTCATTTCGATTACTTAAATTTATATACACTTATGACGTAAATGCAACACAAACATTCATATAGATTATCTAAACAATTAATATAAAATTTCCAAAATTAAATATTTTCTTTTTAAGATAAAATTATTTAGGTTTAATTATTAACGTATTGGATTTTTTAATTTTAAGTTTATTATAGACCGGAACTTTTTTTTAACTGAAAATATATATATATATAACGACAAAAAAAAAAAAAAAAAAACCAAAGGATTAGTAGTTTTTAAATTTTAATTTACCTTTTTATAATTATATATAAAATGATTTTAATATATTTTTCTATATCCTTTTTCTTTATTATTATTGTAAAGATTTATATAAAAACATTGATTTATCTTTTCGTTTTAATTTAAAATTTATATTAATTTCTAAATATTCCAATTATATAAGAAATATTACTATTTATAATAGTCATTTTCAATATCAGAATTTTATAACTTTCGACATTTTATTCATGGTTTGCATCTATATAATTACAAAAAATAAAACGTTGAACTATTTACACTCAAATCTATATAAAAGTATCAAAACAGTATATATTTACATATATTAAATGTTGTCGTCATTTTTGAAAATGTAAAATTTATAAAACTAAGAAAATCAAATAATTTTTCGCTGCGATTTGAGTTACTGTCTGTTATGTTATCACTGCACCAAATCCCTAAGACAAAATTTTATATTTTTATATCCGTTAAATAATTTAATTATTCAAAACAGACAGTGATATTATCACGAATTTGTAATGATGTTGGAATAGTTTCCCAGTAAAAAATGTACAGTTATAAAAAATATTAAATCATTATAGGATTCATCATCAGCATTGTCAACCATTATCAATCACCTGCAAGATAAAGGTATCTCCAAGTTTATTCCATCTTCTCCGATCTCTAGCCTCTCTTTTCCACATCACACATGCACACTTTCTTAATTCATCCATTCATATCACATGTTGTCTCTTTCTGGGTCTTTTACAATCTCTTGGAATCCAGTTTAATATTTCAATTATTCATCTATTCTCATCTCTTTTAGCAATATGCCCATCCCAACTCCACTTCAGTCCTTTAATTCTTGCAATGATGTCTATAACATTTGTTTGTTTCCTTACCCATATATTGTGTTTTGATCACTTTTTATTACTCCTAACATACATCTCTTCATACTTCTTTGTGTCATCTGAAGTCTCTGTATTGTTCTTTTATTAAATATCCAAGTCTCAGATCTTTAAGTAAGAACTGATAAAACACATTTATTAAAAACCTTCCTTTTCAAATACATAAGTATATTTTATTTTAGTATTAAGTTACTTCTACCAAAAGCAGTCCTACCAAGTTTATTTCTATGATTAATTTTGTCCATTATGTTTCCATGTATAGTAATAATCAGAGCAAGATATTTCTAGTTGTTAACTTCTTGTAACTCATCAAAATCAATCTTTATTTTCATCTTTAAAGAAAATCCATTGAACATCACTTTAATCCTTTTAACATTTACCTTTAGTCCTACTTTCTTAGTTTTATCTGATAACACCTGCAATATTTCCTGAAGCTCTAAAGCATTATTTGCAAAAACAATTACATCATCTGCAAAATCCAAATGTCTTAAACAATCTCCATTTAATTTTTCCTTTTTTAGTTTCCCATTTTAATTCACAAAATACTTTTTGCAGCAGTTCTTTAAAAAGTTTTGAAGACATGGAGTCATGCTGTCTTACACCCTGTACAATGTTAACCTCTCCAGTATCATTATGTATTCTAATTGCTGCTGTTGCAGTTTTACAAATATCTTCAGAACATGACAATATTCTGGGTCTATACCTTGATTATCCAATGCTTTAATCATAGGATTAAATAGGCTTACATAGACCATTTCTATATAAAATATTTTATTGGTTATAAAGAGAGAGGTAGTGATTCATTAAGAAGTCATTATTTACTAGAATAATTTAGTAATATTTGGTGATAAATTTTTATAGTTTTTTTCTTTTTTAAGAAGTTCATATTATACTTTTTATATATGTCTTGCTCAATGGATTTTTTTTATGGTAGCCTGTCATGTAATTAAAAGATATAATCAACCAAACTTATTATGTAAGTAAATTACTAATTATTAGCAGGAAAAATGATTCCAGGTCATAATATGGGTTGATATGAAAATTATTCAAATACTAATTATAAAATAAAAATATACTTTTAATTTGATGCAGATTTAATCACTCATGAATAAGGAGTCATTAATTTTACCATTTATCTTTACTTTCCTTATTTGTTATCTGATAAAAATATCAATTTACTGACCAGAATATACTTACAAAATGATTACACATGGGTTTTCTGCTGAAAAAAATATTTAGGCTTGCTTGGAAATTGTAAGCTATTTCAAACACACTTATTTTTCTTTCTAGATTTTAATTCCAGAATATAGATATAACAGATATATAAGCAATGTTTATATCTTTTTTCTGATTATTACCCACAATTTGACTGACTTCACATGCATCCTTAATATTCAAAAAACTTTTAAATAATGTAATGGCTTCAGAATGATAAATTTTTAAAAATAAATATTCTTTAATTTTTTTTTATTTCATTTCATTCAAAAATGAGAACCTCAGCTTCATCAAAATTAATAGTGTGGCCTCCATCTTCTTCATGCATTTACAAAGCAGAACTAAAATATTTATTTCTAACTCTACCTTTATGTACCTTTATTGTTTCATTTAAACACAAATTATTATGACTATTTTTTTTCTTCTTACAAACACAAGGGATAATATACACTACACCAGGAACACTCTTTCTATACAAAATTTCATTGTAATATTTAAATAGTTAAGATTTTACTTCATTAACGCTTAAATATATATATATGTGTGTGTGTGTGTGTTCATTAACGCTTAAATATATATATATGTGTGTGTGTGTGTGTGTGTGCTCTGTGCACAGTTAATGAATATTTAATAAATTATTCAAAGTAATATCCTTTTTCTAAACAATTTTTTTATTTTCATAAAAATTACTATGTTTAAATACAATTTTATATGAAGCCATTTTAAATAGCAAGGAAATAAAATCATATATTTTTTTATCCTTTACATCATTAGAAATATTATTATAAAATAAAATAATTTTATTAAATTTATCATAGTAGACAACACTCAAATAATCTGTATTAAATTGAAACTTTTTGAAACAAAGCTACCCACTAGAATTATTTAATATCTTATTTTTGTAGCAATAATTTCTTTAAGTAGCTACTTTATGAGATATAGATTGATAGATATCAGGTTTAATTATGGATCTTAACTCTTTACTCTTATTATAATCTTTACATTTCTAATCACCAATAGATTTAAAAAATTCAATTTAACAAAATCTAACTGCCCTTTTTATACAACATATTTTATAGAAAACAAGCTCCTTTAGCAACTTTTTTAATTTATCATCTCAACTACAATCATCCACATATATACAAATAGATTTAAAAATAAATAAATATATTAATAACAATTTCCTCTTCTAAATAATTAATATAAACTGAACAAATTAAAGGTGAAATAATATCACTCGTTATCCACCCTTCTTTAGTATTATACAAATTACCGTTATGAAAAATACATAGAATCCTATAATAATAAAAGCAAATCTTTAATAACTTTACTTTTATTCTTTGGAAAAGATTCATGTTTAACTAACACAGATATAGGAACATCAATACTGCTTAATCTATTAACAGATTAATACATATTTTGAATATCCAAACTCCCAATACCCAATTACTTTTTATTTTAAAATCATTAATGTTATGAAAAGCCTCAAAAGAAAATGAAACTGTGTAGTGACTATATTCAATAAATTGTCTCCAAAAATTTATTCAACAATCTAGAAATGTCATCCACAACACTACCTGTAAAATCGAAAATAAATCATAAAGGAAAAACATCTTTGTGAGACTTAATATTCATAACCATCCTAAACATTATTCTATATACAGATTTTGAATGCATTCTCTGTGACACTTATTAATGAAAATTTGTTCAAACTATTGGTATGTTCCTTTTTTTTTTTATATATATATATATATATATATATATATATATATATATATATATATATATATATATATGTATGCAAGTCTATAGGTAGTACGTCCCTAAGCAGAGTTGCGAGTCCCTACATTAACCCTACTTGGACTTTGGCTAGGTACTATTAACAGACTTACTATTTTCCTATCATTTTCTTTAACTATAACAATTGAATTTAGATAAGGTTAGTATTATCCCAAGTTATTTTTACTTGATTTAACATTTCTACAATAAGACATATTTTAAATATAATTAATGTGAAACTTGTTTACCATAAACAGATCACATCTCCTTAACATTAAACAAATACAAAATATTTGTTCAATGGCATGAGAATATCCAAACACTCCTTCTTATTAAGTATCTAAATACTCTCATGGCTAACAATAAAATCGAATATTTTTTATATATTTATAAATATTAAGTTTTTATTTCAAACACTCATTAAATTAATCTGTTAGATAATTACAGATAAACTTTGATTCCTATTATTTTTAATAATTAAGATTAGCAATAATCACAAGAATAACTTTATAATAATGAGATCTCAGGAAAATCATTGATTTATTAATTCTTTATACTACCTATAGAATATCAAGAGGGATTTTATGGAATTCCATGGCTAGTGCACAAATTAAAAAAAGGCTTATAATTTAAATCTGTAATCAAGCTTTGTATTTATGTTCTTTAATACTTAATATTAAAATAATATTGTTAACTAAACTGTGATAAACACTAATACTTTCACTAATAACTAATATATCATTTAATTTCATATTAATAAACACACTTTAATAATTGGCAATGTCATAAATGGCCTATGGGATCAAGGCAGCATGTAGCAAGCAAAAATATTTATTATGAGATGTGTGCTTGGTAAACTGTTAGATTGCTCTAAACTGAATTGATTTTTCATTTTAATTTCAACTGGACATGTTGAAATCGTGTGATGTGGTGAAAATGAGCTCAGCAAATAAATGAAACATTTAAAATTCAAGAAAACTTTCAAAACAATAATTTTAATAATATTCATTACAAATGATTACAATAAACATTCCCATTAACATCTAATTTGAAATAACTTACAACAAAGTGATATACAAATAATGAGAACCACTGACTCCTATCTACAAAACAATAAAATATTAAACTTATAGTAATTTATTTTTCCTATTTTTCAATTTCCAAAAATCATTGTGTATAATATTGTTATTATTATTATTTTTATGTTTTAACAATAGGTTCCATATTTTATGTATAATTCTTATTTAAGATACATATTATTATTATTATCCTTATGAATGCAAAACAACCACATCACAGATTGTCAGAATGTGATTATATTTTCACCTAAAATCAATGAAATTAACCTATAATAAAACCAAAGATGCAATATCATTTGATCGTCACTCATTCCATTCATTTTTTCTTTGTTTGTTTTCATTATTGATCCCATTTATTTTTATATAGTGAATCTTTAAGATTAATTACATTTTAGTTTTTATTTAAACAATTTTCCATACTTAGATAAACCATTATATTCTTTTTATAAATCCACCTATATATCATGCCTCCTTATTGTCTTTATAATTAACATTCTGTAGATAAGAAACTGATGTCTACTGGAGTCAAATGCTACAAATATACAATGGTTGTTTTACTTACCTTTCCAAATAAGGTGTGCTTTCATGGCAAGTAATCATTTATTCTTCATGGTACTATCTTAATATCCAAGCTTTTCCATTAAGCTCTTGTGGATTTGATCACTTTCATCTTATGGAAATTCCTCACATTATAACATCCAACTACATATATGAGTATCACTTAGATTAACCTTAATTGCTAATATTGAAAAGAGAATGGAAATGCGTAATTGTATTATAAATTTGCTTTATTTAAACTTTAATCCTAATTGTAAAGAAGAAAGAAGAATGTTTGTTTATTTTTCAAGATTGTTTTTACTAAAATTTATTTATAATATTAATGGAGCAACTGTATACTTTTATTATGTTGGAAAAATGTGTGAACTTTTTACTAAACATCTCAAGAACTGTTAATAATAAATTTGTGCTAGTTATAAAAGAAGAAGGTTGAGACGGATGTGTATGAGTAATTTATTTTTATTGTCATTATTATTGGAACATTTGCTTGACTATTGCTATTTGTGCCTATTTAAAAAATAAGATTAAATGTGCAATTTAATGGGTTGTTTAATATTTATCCATTTTTCTCAATTACTATGATGAATGAACATATAAAATGGAAAGACTGAATGTGAATTTTTTTATGCAATGTTCTCCTCATTTGCAGTGGTATTTTCTTATATAGAATATTACCAATAAACTCATGGAAATTTAAGTAAATATTATCAGTTAAATCATTATATGGATTTATGCATGGCTCTGAAAACATGAAATAAATGCTTAATATATCTCACAAATGAAATAAATTATTGCTTTGCCTACATTATAAAAAAATGTTTATTGCTTAATTAATAAAAAAAATATCCTATATGATATTGCTAGCAGTTCAGTAGCTTTGCTAAGAACATTGAATATGCTATTCTGGATTGCAAAATAATATTGTTTGTCTTTCTGCAGCAACATGTTATGTGTTCGTCAATATTTATCAAGGCGCCAGTGATTATTGTCATTTAATATAATCAAGAGATGTCACTTACAAACTGTAATAAACTTTTCATTTTTCAACCTCGAAAAAAAAAAAAAAAAAACTTTAATGATAATTATTACGATTATTATTTGGTATTTAGAGATAGATAGTTTAAAAGTTGTTTTATGATTTTTATTATTATATTTATTATTGTTTTCTACTAGAATGTCTCATTAAATATGCAATATGGGAAAATATTATACAAGGTATTTATTATTATTTTAGTATAAATTTTATCGTGTGCATGTCTGACATAGAAACATCCATTTCATGTTGAAGGGGTGGACAGCTTTTTAAAAAAAGAAACTCATTATATAAAATTTTAAAATATATCTTTGTGTTTTCAGCAGATTATAAAATAATTATTTTCAATAATTATTTAATTCAGAATTTAAATATTTAGTGTTTACCTTAAACCAAACTTTTACTTAATTTTGTGCTAATGCAAATGCACTATAAGAAGATTATTTTGTCTTACCTTGCCAATAGAATTTTTTTTTGCCTTGCTTTTCAATCATATATAGTATGTTTCAAAGTTATAAATCTTATATTTATCAGATATGAAATATTTATTCAATATTGTTTTTACAGATATTAGTTAATATTTTTACAGTAGTTCTTTACCTACTGAAATTTGAAATTGTCTGTGCTTTATTATGCTTGTATATGCATGTCTATTATTAAATACAACTATAATAATGTGTGAATTGAAAGTAAAAATGATATAAAGTCTATCCATTTTGGAAGATGAGGTTGGGCCAATTGAAATTGAAAAGTTAGAAATTTACTTAAGTATGAATTTATTGTTCTTTATTATGCTTGATTAGAAAAGTATTTATTAGCTATGTAAAATGAAGTTAGTGATGTTTTATAGTATCTTATGGGATTGAGTAATCTCTCCCCCTTTTGTATTTAAATATTTGACATTGGGGAGATTGCCTAGTATATTGTATGGGATAGAGTAAACTCTCCATTTTTATTGAAGTATTTGATAGGAGTAGATTGAATCCTCCATTGTTGATAGTTGTATTTATGAATTAAAAGATATGAAGCCAAGTATTTTAACTCTCTAATTATTTTGGTGATGGGAATTTGTTCTCTCCAGTTTATTTAGACTCAGAAGTTAGATTTGGGAGTTATTGTATTGTTATTTATATGATTAGAATTGTGAAAATCTTTTATCCCCATGTGCCTATGGAATGTTTTTCATCTTATACTGATAGCTAAGTGCCAGATAATTTATTGATAAAAAAGAAGAATAGAAGCAAAATTGATTTTCTCACAAAACAGCAATAGTAAAGGTTGTGATTAACACTTGATTGTCCATTGACATCGTCCATATTATGATTTATTATAAGTTCATAAGTAAACCAATTGGATTGATTAGTGTTAATTATTTATTCTATAACAGACAGCATAATTTAGACACATGCATAAAGTATTAATTTAAATGATATGGAAAAATCCATCATTAATGCATAACTTTAATTACTATTTAAATCATGTTATATTTATCATTTAAATTTCATATCATCAACTTTCATAATATTCAATCATCATTTGAATAAGCAACAAAAAGAAAACAAAATATAGTTAATTAATAGATTTATTTATTTCTATTTTACAAAGATAAATCATAGTTAACTAATATAATTATTTATTTCTATTTTGCCAAGATGAAAACATAGTTAATTAATAGAATTATTTACTTCATTTTTGCAAAGACAGAATACAGATAATTAATGGAGTTATTTATTTTCATTTTGCAAAGTATAGTTTGATATTATTCTTATTTTATATCTATTCTTAGATTCAAACCACTTTATTTTTAGGTAATATGCATTTGAAGTAAAATGCCAAAAATTTTAGTTTTATCATATTATTTAATATAAATATTTAACCATATGTTATTTATCATAGACTTATCAACTTAATTGATAACTTAAGAGTGGTAAAAACAAGATGTCGAATATAAAGAGAATTTTTGTAGTTTATTGTCTGAAGTGTAGGGCTATATTACTTCAATTCCATATGTGTATCAGAAGTGACTGATAACTTAATACCATTTTGCAACAAAATGTAAAGAGTTGATTTTGGTTTAATATTTTAGTGTTAAAAATATAATGTATTTTCCATAAGTCTATCAGACTGCCTTGATAGATGAGATGTGTCAGATTAGAAATTAGAAAAGTGTTCTGTGTTATCTGCTCTTATGTAAATTTTTTCAACCATTGATGTTAAATACATCCAGAAGTTGTGTCTTTATTAATTATAAAAAAAAATTAAATGTTTGCTTAATTATTTTTTTAATAAATGTTTTATTATTCAAAATTGTATTCAGAATTCTTCTTTGACATACATTCGTATTTCATATTTCCACATATGCTCACACATTTACTTAATCTAATATGATATGATTGTACTTTTCATTTAATTTAATGATGAACATATCTAGATGTGATGATGTTGATTTCCTTGATCCAAACATTGTATGAAATATTAATTGTTTACTGATTCTCTAATAGTTTTGTCATTTAGTTATTGTTTAGATGATGAATTGAAATCAAAACTTACTTTTTTTTTTCATTATCTAACTGCTATTATTTAGCTAGGGTATTGCTTAATTTATATCATTACTTTCATAATAGTAAATAGTACTTGTTGAGAGATAGAGATTTTAGATTAAGCAATGCAATAAATTAATTCCCTAAGATATTCAATTTTTGAATTCAGATTAAATATTAAATTCAGTTAACTTGTTTAAATTTTTGTATAATTAAATGTTCAGTAAGTTTAGGTTTATTTTATATTCAGTTTCAACTTATTACACAGTACAGTTACTAAATAGTACATTTTATTTATTATTTCATTTTCTAATATGGTAGAGGTAGTTCAATGCATGTGGATGATCGGAGGAGGTGAAGTGTAGATTATAACTTGTTAATTTTAGATGGTAGAATTTTACCAATTTAGTTCTTATTTATTATAGTATTTAATAGATGTTTTATTTCCTATTAATTATATTTCCTCCCACATCTAATGTACATTTTACACCTCATAGACCTCTGTATCCCTCAACTAAGCTAAGCTAAGATAAAACTTTATTTAAGAGCCTCATTAATAGTTTTAATGTAAAGCTAGATCAATAGTTTATTCTATAATGCATAGATTTGGCACCCTGGATATTTGTGGTTGTTGGTGATCAGTGATGAGGGGTTACAATATATATATATATATAAATAAAAGTTTTAACCTGGTACTTTTATTATATAAACAGTCTGTCAACTTAGTGTACAACCAAAATAAACTGAATCAACCCAACCAACGCTCAGTAGCAGAAATCCGCACAGTGCCCCAAGAACTAGCTCAACGTTGGGAGGAATGCCGATTAAAATTAAATAATTAAAAGAATGATGAACTGAGAAACCAAGTATGTTAGAAAATATTTAATAAGACTAATTTGTTCGTTTCCATAAAACTAGAATGTTAATTACCTCTAGTCTTTAAGAGTTTACAAATATAATAAGAGTGGTCCTTATCATATGCAACAATTATTACAAAATATTCTTTATTTTTATTTAGAAATCTATTCATGAGCAAAAATTTTTGGGAATAAATTGATTTGAAACTATTAATTAAATATATAATCACATTAAATCACTTCCACGAATTACGAATGGGTGGGTTTTCCGAAAAAAAAATCAAGCGGTATGGGGAAGCAAATAAATTGAAATATGATTGCTAGTCGATGATTGAAGTTCTATGGTCTCACACATCTCATCCCTTTACAGATCAGGGGGATTTCTTCCTTGAGAAATTTAAATAAAGAATATGATCACGACCAGCCTAATGGAGCGATTGCTCGTCGCAATGTTCATGTGTCTTATTCTCGTTGAAAAATAAAAGTAGAATGCTCTACGTGATGCTTGACCAATTAATTAAAGTCAAGTGGCTTTTAGAATTATTTGAAAGTATTTGGACTATATAATTATGCCAAAGTATCTTCCTGATATAGTTTTACCGTTTTAAAAATATTAAGATTATATTTAAATAAATATATATTGTGGAAAGCAATATGGGGGAACGGTAATAATTTATTTCCATAAAAGAATAAAATGTATTATTTTCTTTTGACCGATGATTGACAACTAAAATCTAGTTCTTGGGGAGATTTATTTAAATTTATGTTCTTATTTATGAGGAAATGGACAAGGGCCTCGTCAAAGATTATTGGCCAATTTTAAATAGCAGAATATATATATATATATATTAAATGAACGCGGAAGATAAAAGTTTAAAAACTAGAGATTGAAAGAATTAATATTTACAGTAGATTTATAAATATTTCATTGAAGAATAAAGAGCTCATAAATAGGAGAGAACAATTATTCATTAGAAAATATTACTTCGCTGAGTCCTTAATTTACTCAGGTTGTTAAAACATAGCCCATTATTAATGGAAACATTTTAATATTTATAATTTTACATGATTTCGGAAAAATCCCCCCATTGAAGATTTTCAGGACTTTAGGAACCTACCAGATTCCTGATGTTTTCTCATCATGTGAAATACAATTTATACACACAATTCACCAACCGAAACACTTTTCCTGACTTTTAGGGCTATATATACTGTTCCTGATCCTCCAGCTAGGCTCATTTTATTATCATGTCTTTTTTTATAATTAGTTGTTTTCAAAAATTCTAGATAAGGCTTCAAACTAATTATTCCTTCCATGAATTTTAAATCTGAAAATGATTTATAAGAATCTATTCCATTTAAACTTACTATTTTTGAATTAAACAATGTAGCTTTTAATCCGAAAATTAAGAAAAAATATATATATATTATATTTACAAATATATATACACACAATCCACGCAATTTAATATATATAAATTCATGAATATTTTATCATGAATTTATTTAGAGAATTGATCAATTTTAAACTAAACTAATTAATTTTGCTCCCTTTTGAAATAGTTATTTATTATGGGAGTTAGGGGGGGGTGGGTATTATAAAACACCATTTTAGGAGATATAGGGGGGGGTTTGGGGGGAATAAAATGGGGGGGGGGGTAGATCCGCTGCTTCACTAGAAACTATAACTTTTAGGGAAAGAGAATTAATTAGCACAAGAGATTTATCATCTTGGTGAAATAAATAGAATTTTTAAAAAAATAACAAAGATTGAAATCTATAACTTCGCAAGATTATTTCATATATATATATGTATGTGCTAAAATTCACATATGCCATAAGGTTTAACTTTACTCCCATTAATTTTAGAATTATGTTTGCCATATTTATAGAAATTATTTAACCTTATTTGTCAAATGCATTTATTAGATATATGCACATACGTTACTATATACCTTTTACCAAGTTAATAGGCTAATATCTGAAATACATCTTTATAAAATATATGCAGCACTCTTATACATATTATTATAACTTTTTATTAAGGTCTTTTGATTAATATACAGCAACTTTGGGGTACAAACTAGGAAAATTATACTACTATCTAACATAGTAGGTGAAATGATATGATTGATAAAAAATACCATTTCAATATATATATATATATATTGATATAAAAATATCATTTCAATATATATATATATATAATCTTTTTACATTGTCTCTGCCATTCTTAACAATTCACCGTTTTCTAATATTACTTGAATCCATTGTGTTCAATATATGTAAAATAAATAAAATATCCATTAATTAAAAATAATATTGTAATTATAATTGAAATAATATTTTAACGGTTTACAAACAATTACAAACAATCCTTAAATCCACAGAAGTACTTTCGGTTACTTTCTAACCTGCCATTAAAATATTATTTCAATTATAATTACAATATTCTTTTTAATTAACAGATATTTTATTTATTTTACATATATTGAACACAATGGATTCAAGTAATTTTAGAAAACGGTGGATCATTAAGGAATGGTGGACACAATGTAAAAAGATTAATATATATATGATCAATAGATGGCGGTTTACCAAAAACACTGTCAAAGCGTATGTTTGTTTACATAAACATCAGAGTAAGCATTCACTATCTCTTTCATTAGTTTCACCCTCAGATCATGAATTCAAGCTGATTTGCTATCATTAGTGAAGGATAGGCATAAGAAACTAGATCTAAACACTAACTCTGTGCGTTTATGAAACAATTTTTTTCAGCTTGCAAGCTTGAATCTTTTAGATCTAGTTTCTTATTCCTATCCTTCACTGATGATAGCAAATCAGCTCGAAATCATGATCTGAGGGTGGAACTAATGAAAGAGATAGTGAATGCTTACTCTGACGTTTATATAAACAAACATATGCTTTGACAGTGTTTTTGGTAAAACGCCATCTATTGATCATAAATACAAGTGTTAGTAAGTTTAACTTGTTTTTTGTTTATAAATACAAAGTCTAAACTTCAAACAGAGCAGGGGTAGTTTCAGAAATATCTTAGCATTATAGTTGGTGATTGTAATATATATATATATATATATATATATTGCATCAATCTGGAAATATAAATTAAAGTCTAATTTAAATATATTCCACCACATCAATAATTAAAGTACTATCATAAACTTTAATTAGCTTTAACCATATTACACACTATCAACATTTATGTAAATTAAGTAGAGTATTTTAAATTATGATAAAAACTGGAAAATATTGAGAGTAACAAACAATATAAAAGCAATAAAGTTAAAAATCCATCATCTATGAAATTAATATAAAAATAATAAAATCCAGTTTACTCTCAGAATTTTTTATTGTATAAGCTCAAATATACAAACTTTTTAAGTAAATAAAAACTGATTTCTTATATTACAGACACGAATAATTCATGCAAAAAATTTTCAAAATATCTAACAAATATTACAGAATTTCTTTTGATGTCAATATCATCCAGGGTTTTGCATTTAGAGTTCAAGTTAATAGTTAATGTTTAAAATATTGATCTGAATATACAATGTACTGTATATTTATTTTAAATAAATAAATCTTAAGTATTTAAATAGCATGTTTATAAGGATGAAATAAATAGAATCGCTAGAACTTCTTGAAAGAAAGTCATTTATACATTAAAATCAATTTCTTAGAAAATAATCAGAACTTTGTTTCTAACTAAAACATTTTTGATTTTCCTCTTCATTTAAACGCTGATTTATTTAACCGACATTATATATATATATATAAGAATACCTATTGCTTTGCTAGTACTTAAAATCAAAATATAATAAAAGGGGAATTTAAATAGCCCAAATCAAAATGTATAAAAGTTTTTTATCACATTATTTTTTATATTTCTTATGTGAAAACTAGAATAGTCAAAACTAACAAATATATAATAAAATTATGATTTTCAAAAATGTAAAGACAACTATTATTATAAGACTGATTGCGTCAGACGTGACTTCATAAATTGTATTTGTATAATAAAATATGATTTATATGCTAAATTTTTTTTTTATCAATTATACATTATTTAGTAATTTATTGTATATATATTGGAGTTGATCAATTTAAATTTTTTTATTAATATTAGCATTATACATGACATTTTGATTTGGTTTAACCAACCAGAGAAGTAGAAGATTGCTGTTGGAGAGCAAAGGCCATTTGATATAACATTAACTATGGAAAATCATATATATATATATATTGATGAAAATAGTTGCTTTAATATAAATATAAATTTGTATTTATTATTTTTTAAATGAAATCAATTATTCAATATTAAAATTTGAAAAAAAATTATATTGTAATGGGCACAGACGAGTTATATTGTTTTTTTATTAGTAAACATGAAAAGAATAAAAGTTCGCAAATAAAACTTCCTTTTTAAGAATTAAAAATTGAAAAGTAAAATTCTATACTAAACTCATATATATATAAAATCGCACAGATGAAAAAAAAATTATTAAAATAAAACTTTATTAAAAATAGAAAAAGTATTTTAAAAGCAAAAACTTAAAAAGATTTAATCGAAGATAAAAATATATCTTCAAGAATGTATATAAATTAATTAATCTTTTGTAAAATGGAAATGATTATTTTAATTAGTAAGCTAGCCCTTGGGCATTTCAAATGTATAAACAATGGTCAGATGCGAGAGAAATATCAATAGGAACAGAATGGCCAATTAAAGAAATCCATCGGGGAAATCGGATCTCAATGGAAGGATCATCATCATCGATGATGTAATGTAAATTGAATCCTTAAAATTAATATAAAAGGAAAAGTTTGGAAATTATTAGTTAGTTATTCTGAGAGGACAGATATGTGTTAATGCGGAGTTGGAGGTGAAGGGATTGAAAGATGCACTTTCAATTCCTTCAATTGTTACAAAAAATGATGAAACGTCGTTTTCCACATTGAGGACCAGCTAAAGTAAAAAACCTCCAGATGAATAAATAAAATGGCCAACAGAATACCAATCTATTTAGGACAGCATGGGAATTCACATTCAAATGGCAAGCCATGGATAAAGCTGAACATTTTAAAAATCATAAGTACTTTATGAACCTTTTCAAAACAAACTCTAAATGCTAAACCTTTCAGAAATTATCACAATAGTATTTCCTATCTGACCAAACTAAATTATTTATTAATTCTTTTATTTGATGTATTTTTTTAAAAATCATTTCCATTTTTTTTTTTTTTTTGTTCTTTCAAGTTTTTATTTATGATTTTTGTTTTTCGCTAATTTAATATTATATAAATGTTAAACTTAAGTCAGGCATGAATGGCTATATAGATTTGTAAAGTTATATTAGGGGAGGGTAATCTTAGGTTATTTGTTTCATAGTTAAATTAGGTCAATGGATTGTATATATTGGTGTAATTAGTAGATGTAGTATGAGATTTGCTATGGGCAGAATCGCTTTATATGCTGCACACTTCCTTTTTGGCCTATGGAATGTGATTCGTAAGTCAGCAAAATGACCGTAGTCCTTTCCTACAGAGTTTTTTTTATTGCTCTTCTTGTCAGATAGATATAGTATTCCTATCTGACAAGAGGCAATTTCTTCCCTTAACCTTTTGTGCTGCCATATTTCATATTACATTGAATGCATCAATATATCAGATGAATTGATGTTGGTTGGACTGCGAACTTTTGGCCTAAGGTTAAATAAGGTTAGAATATTTTCTTTCAAATGCAAATCTGTGTAGTCTATTCATACTCAACACTCTAAACAAAAATGCATTAAATTTAAGTTTGGTATGGACTTTGCATGGATTCATTATCGGTTAATTATGTTTTTGTTTTTCATATTTGATCAAAATATATAGACATTCGGTAAATAATGATACCTTACGGTGAGTATCTAAAATGTATTTATTCAGATGTCTTTTAAGTTATTGGTGTCAATGCGGTATCTTATGATGAATGTCATTGGGTTTCTTGTATTCCCTATGCAATTGACAGTATCAATGACTTTGTATTTTGATAGTTTATGTTTATTTTGGAATGTTTTTGACTGTGTAATCTATGTAACTGATCTATACTCAACATTATAAAACAAACTTTTATAAATCCATGAGTGCGAACTTATAATAGTATAAAAATTAAAATGTAATGTAAATTAAAATCTAAAAATAAAAGTTAAAAATAATGTTAAATGTTAAAGTAAACATACTAAAATAATAATGTTAAATTATATATATATACATGTTTGTGTGTATAATTACTGACAGTGGCTATATTTAAAAATATATATATAATGTTAAATTATATATATATACATGTTTGTGTGTATAATTACTGACAGTGGCTTATTTTATTCTTTTTTTATATATCTTAGATGGGAATTTAATATAAAATATAAATCTTTGCTGTTCCACTGAACTAGTGACAATGGGCTAATGACTGGAATCAAAATATATATAAATTATATATATATATATATATATATATATATATATATATATATATATATATATATATAGACTTACATATCTTCCTACTTTATAAATTTTCTAGGTTCAAATGCCTAGTGGTGCCCTGTAGTGTAGATTATGTTAAGTCTCATTATCTCTGGATCATTATAATATATATATATATATATATTAAAAAATAACATTTTTTTTGTTTAATAAAGGATACCCATTTGGTAAAACCTATATTGTCATAGGTCTGTGACTTCAATAAATCTAAATCATACAAAAACAAAATGGTGGAATTCAATGGGAAAATGTACAATACAGTAGAGATTATTCATTATAAAACATCCCATATTATATTTTGAACATGAGATTAAAATATGATTAAGGTAATTTATGTGAATCATCCACTGTTTATGCAGGACAATGTGCATTTTTTTTAAAGATATATCCAAATTAAATAATATTTTTTTATTATTAACAATGACAAAATTAAAATAAAATGCATGTTTATTCAGTATATTAAGCATTCAAATACATATTTTGATTATGTACAATAAAAAGTGTATTAGTGTTAAATTTACAAATGTGTATAACAGATAACAAATATTCACTAAATTAATATTATGAAGAAAAATTCTTAGGAACTTTATTCTGCTTGCATTTAAAAATATGTTAATCACATTTGTAAACTATGGTCATCATAATTGCACATTATTTTGTGAGGAAAAAAAAAATTTTGTTTGCATTATAAAGTTAGTAATCAACTTTATATAATCATAAATTACATTACTTAAGTTGAAAATATCATTTTTGTTTAATATTAAATTAATAATCTCATAATTTATTTCTAATATTTAAGACAATGACAGTTTGATAAAAAATATAACCTTATACAATAGTACAACTTTAGCAAACAACAGTGCTTTACATTTTTTATCATTTTTTAAATTTAATTTAAGAGCAATTTATAAATTAATACATTCACTGAAATGTTAATTTGTATATATATATATATACACAAAAATTCAATATATATCACTGAAATGTTAATTTGTATATATATATATATACACAAAAATTCAAAATAGTATTAATTATATATAAAACGCATTGCCATAAGAATATAAAATACATTAAAAACACATTTCATACTATTCAGTATGTCAAGTTGTGTGTTTTTTTTTTTGAAATTTTAAAGTAAACATTGTGATTAGTTAATTATTTTTCTTCATGCTTATTTTAATTCAATGAATCATAATTCAAGAAATATTCTCAGGCTACAAGAATCAAAATGGTGGAGTGGCTATGAAAAAAAAATCTATATATATTTTTAAAATTATAATTATCCACAGATTGATAATTTTATTAATATACTTAATAAAATGTTTATTCATTAATCAACTTATTTTTAAATGTAATCTTTACACTTTTAATGAATTTTTATAAATTTTTAATTTAAAGATATAAATTATTTGTTTTCCCATAGAAACACTTTATAATGACATATTTTATACAAGATATTTTGTTTATAATGTATTTTGAGGAACCAATTGTGTTTGTTAACCATTAAACTGCATGCATCACTATTGGCCTAGTGAATTAGAATTCTAACCTTTTGATTAGTCAATTGCAAAATTAGCTGTAAAATATATTCATCTTTTAATATTATATTAGTTTTTGTTTTGTTTGTAAAAAGAAAATTAATAATTTGTCAGATTAGGAAAGTAAACTAAATATTTCTTTCAAAAATAAATTTATAATTATAATTATCAAAATAATCCATAGCAGAGAGAAATAAAACTTTTTGTAAACTTTTAAATTATGCAGTGTGTGTCATTGAGTTCTTTTTCAATTTTTGTTTATGTAAAAGTAAAGAATTGTACACAAATCTCAACTATTTTTCTAAATATTTATATTTTCAGCATATTTTATCAAAAATTTATAATATGTAAAACAATACAAAAAATACTCTAAATCATACATTTTCATTTTGAAAATCGAAACAAAGAACTTAGATCTAACAAAATCATTGACAAGCACTCCTTTTGTTAAAAATGAAATATAACTAATCAGTGCCTTGGAAAGTCCACCTTCTCCCATTGTTATAGCTTTAAATTTTATTGATTTTTACTTGTAAAATAATTTTAGATAGGGCAGCATGTTATGGTATGTTTTTAGCTTTAAAATGACCATAAATTTGCTATGATAATGTAAAAATTGTCAATTTCAGAGCAACATGAAGCTGCAAATGAAAGCTACCATGTGATGTGCCTGTAGGGTTAACCAGTGTAAAGGTCTATGTAATGAACAATCTATTTTTTCTTTCAAGAATTTTTTTTTTCTACACAAAATAATATGTAAATTTGTTTAAAAAAAGAAGAATTGAAATGAAGTTAAAGAGAAAACTAAGTTTTGCTATTAAAATCAGTGTTTCTATTTTTCTGGATCAGAAGGGAATACTACTTCATTCAAACACTGGGATTTTCACTATGCTCTGTGAATAAAATGACTGCCATTAATAATAGTTAGCTATATCTAATCTGAAGCACTTTTGAATGATACTTTATTTCTTCATTCTTGTTTAAAACAACAGCTAAAAATTATATGACTACATTATCTATCACCATAAATATCAATACTGTGATGTATAAAGATTAAAGTATTGTGTAAAAAAATAAATTACATATCAATTAATGAACATACATTGTAAATAAATTACTATTGCATGATTTAATAATTTTATTTAAAAAGTAAAGTGTATATCAATTAATAAGTACAATTGTAAATTAATTATTATTATTACATGATTTATCACTTTGTTTATGTAAAAGATTATGCTTATTTGTCAGAAGTAACTTGTAAGTATTTACAAGCTTTTGGTTCACCCAGGATTAGGAATTCAATTTTCAGTTGATATAAGCTACCATTTTCCTGATTTATATGAATGCTATGGTTGATCAGATAATTTTTTTTTCCTATTTTGTAATTTTATTACAAAAACAAATAAACATCAGCTTCAAGAAAAAAATTGAGTAAGTTGTTACATGAAATATATATAGTTGTGATTCAGAATGTTCCAGAGGAGAATCTAGCACTGTTAGTGGTACATCCAGTTATTATTGTAAAACCACTGAACATCACATGAACACCATATGTTATGCCAACACATAACTGTTATTAAACAGACAAAACTCTCCATATAGTTGTGCCACCCTGAGCCAACCAAAGTAATCAATAAATGCCAGAAGACTTGTGCATAAAATCCCTATCTACTGCCTACTCATTCAATACATAAAATCCCTATCTACTTCCTACTCATTCAATATCCCCAGACTATTTTTTGACTCATGGCCTTCATCAGTGAGGTTGTCACTGAAGGGTTGCATTTAATCCTAAAATCTAGGTGCAGGGCTCTCAGATTCAAGGATCCTCACTGACAAAGACCAAAAGACAAAAACTAGTCTGGTATGTTGGATGACTATGCCATAGATAGGCATTTTATGCACAACCCTTGAGGCATCCATTGATTATCCTGATTGGCACAGGGTGGCAATACCTTATGGATAGTTTTTCATGTTTAATAACAGTTATATTTGTATTGCATATAATAAGTTTATTGCATTTAAAATTTTTGAGGATTATTAAAATGGAGAATGCATATAAAAAGGATGATGACCAGCAGAAAATGTTGGAAGCAAATACTTCTGAATCTAACTGTGAAAAAGTTAGCTCTTAAACTTTGGTAATGAAAAATGTCCATCCAGATAGTGATTCATGCTATCATGTAAATCATAAAAAAATTAGTGAAGAAATAAAAATACATGAGAATGTTGTAACACCATCATGATTAGATATGGTGCAGATGATAAAGACATTATTTAAAAACTTGGAATGAAGATATGCAATAATTATAAAAATAATCAAAAGAAAATGGAGCAAACAAAGCAAACTATGGAAAATAATCATAAAAATAATCAATATCAAATATAGTGCAATTTTTTTCTAAGTGAGACTCAGATGTTAAAATAGATTAACCTGAAGATGGATGAGCGTAATAAAAAAATGGTTCAAATGATGGATATTTTTTGCAAACTTATTTAAATTACAGCAGAAATTAGATGATCCAAAGCAAATAATGGAAGAGATAGAAAATAGGCAAATAAAACATGAAGACAAAGCAAAGAATCATATCATGGACATTGAAGAGACTCAATTGCTTTTAATACGAGAGAAACAATCAAAAAATATTACGAAGTTTTAACTGAATTTCAACCAAAATTATTTGACAAAAATATATAAAGTAAATGTGAACACCTTCAAATAAATGACCAAAATCTAGAAGATATGCCCAAAGCCTCACAGCAAATATTTGATTGATTAAAATAGTGGAATTTACTTTATTGAACATGTGCCATAACACAAATAAAATAGAGTAAAGTAAACTTTATCCTCAAAATGAAATAAAATCGCAGGTTAACACATAAATTAAATGAAGACTTGCCTTTCATGCTGATTAAGCTATTCAATAAAGAAATCTACCAGCATGTATTAAACATTAAATGTGTCATACATATGCACTATATTTATATTTGTCTATGCACTATAGGAATTTCACAATTTTCTTCCACACCTGCTTTTTTTGTTCACAGTTGAATTAAAAGAAAAATCTTCCAGATAGAATTTATTAGCAAATTACATTTGAACAATCTTATATAACCCAATGATGAAACAAACAGCTTGTAAAATGCCCAATGGAATTTAAGAGAATTTTTAATGAGTACAGTATTTTTTTGTTGTTGTTCTTTGTGTTTAATGTCGAGAATTTGAAATGAACAAACTATTATTCATTTGAATAAATATGGTTTTAGACAAAATGATATGTAAAATTGTTTTTAAAAAAGCTAAATTAAGGTTGAAGAAAAAACTACGTTTTGATATAAAAAATCAGATTTTCTATTTCTCTTGATCAGACGGGAATACTTTTTCATTGAAATCTCAGGATTTTAACTATGCCTTATGAAAAAAGAAGGGACACCATTAACAGTTAGCTACATCGAATATGAAACCCTTTTGAATGATACTTTGAATAATTCCAGAAAAATGAATAAATAGACTTATTTAAAAAAATTAGAAATTACAAGACTATATTATCACCAAAAACAGATATTTAATATTTGTCAGGAAATGATAATTATTTTGTTTTGGTGAGTCTTATATTTAAAGTGAATATGTACTTTATTTTTAACTAATCTGAATTTGTCAATAACGTTTATTATCCAGATATTATTTTTTTAAAAAAAAAAAACCTGTCAGTTACTAAAAAAATAATAATAATAAAACTGAACTAATAATAACTTCACTTTATTACATTTTCTTAAAAAAAGTTAAGATACGTCACATATGTATGGCTAAGCTTATGAATTTAATATGTTATTAATAAGAGGAAAGCGTAAAGAAATAATGATAATCATGTAAAAGCAATGTACATATTTAATTCTAACAAATCTGAAATAACAATAGTTAATAATATAATTATTTCCATTAGTCATATTCATTTGTAATTAAACTTATATTTGATTAATGAAAATTATGATTTTAGATAAATGGATTTATATAACCACAATTGTTTGTTCTATGTTGGATAGTTTACAAATGCCTACATTTATATAGGAGAATGTGTTCCTATGAGTTTAATGAGTTAGGAATTGATTTCAAAATAGATAATCCCAATATAAATTGTAGTTGTATTAAATTAGATTGAGAATCAAATGACCTTTCTTTTTTATTGTAGAGCTGATTTATTTAATTAGGATTAGAACCAAAAGGTCATCCTTCTATAATTATTATTATAGAAGCAGTTATGTTTAGGATTGACATCTAAAAACGCCATTTTATATGATTATTGTAATAAAGATAGTGATGATGTCTATCCCATATAGACCAAAGAATTAGGATACTTATGAGTGAAATAAATGTTTATACTTATGAATTCATAAATTGTAGAATTATATTTAAGTTTATGAAAGTCAGAGTTAATGATACAGTGAATATATTAATGCTATGTTGTATAAAAATTAAAGAACTTTATTAAAAAAAACAAATTGCATCTCAATTTTTGATTATACTTCATAAATAAATTGTTGTTACTTGATTTATTTTATTAAGAAAAATGCATTGTATATCAATTAACAAGTATACTTGTAATTAAATTATTATCATGTGATTTGTTACTATGTTTATGTAAAATTGTGTGATCTACAATCATACATTGAGAGAAGCTTATATCATCTGTGATTCTGCCTAGCATTACACATGGAACTATGTAATGGTTACATTATTATATCGAATAAAATATTATTTCAAGTATATATGTGTTAGCTTATTTTTTGGTATTTAAAGCCAGGTGGTACCCATGTAATTTATATAAATATATAAATAGAAAAATGTAAAATGTTGAATATCCTTAGTCTGACCATTATAATAAATATATATGTTTGAGCATGTATGTTCATATCTATTAGTACAAATCAAATATTAATTTCAATCTTATAGTATATAATTTTATACATAATAAGTCCCCCCCCTTCTTTGGTTCAATAATTATTTTTTCTTTAAAAAATCACACAGCAATAACAATGGATGATTATAAAAATGATTATTTATTTTTATAATATACATATATATTTTAAAAAATGTATCCACTTAGAAGTGCTTTTGACTCTCCCCGTAGTCTTTGTCAACTAACAATTTAAAGACTAACCTTCCCACAATTCTGTGATTCTAATGTTTGCTGCCTGCCTGTTAATTAAATCATGTCTGTATTTGTATATTTAGCATAGCTTCTTTTATTTTTATTTTTTTTTATTTTTTTCAACTTGCAATATTTTAATGTTGTTGTAATTGAAATTAAAACCATAAATACATGAATTATTATGGTCATGAAAAATGGATGCTGAAACATTATTATCTACTTTGCAATTTTGTTTCAATTTCTGAACTCTTTTTAACAACAGTGAGTGCTCTTTCATTCCTTTTCCAACATACATCTCAATTCACCTATATATACACTGTCACACCTACATATACATTTATAAATGCCACAATTTTTATAAATTTTTCATTTATTTTTATTTATTAATGAATAATTTATAAAAATTGTATCATTTATAAATGGTTATGTAGGTGTGACAGTGGATATATAGGTGAATCACGATTACATTTGAAAAAATAATGAAATAGCACTTACTAATGTTAAATAGAGATCAGAAATGGAATCAAAATTGCAAAGTAGATAATAATATTTCAGCAGCCATTTTATGACCATAATAATTCATGTATTTATGACTTCAACTTCAATTACAATAATGTTAAAATATTGAAAATTGAAAAAAAAAAATAACAACAAAAGAAAAATACAAGAAGCTATGCCAATATACAAATACAAACATACCTTAATTAAAAAGAAGACAGCAAATGTTAAGTTCACAGAATTGTGGGAAAGTTAGCCTTTCAAAATGTTAGTTGACATAGACTATTAGAGTAGTCAAAAGTACTCATTACTGGTTAAGTTTTTAAAATATATCTGAGTAGTGTATTTATAAAAAATATTCAATTATATAATACCATATATTTCTTTGAAGAAATACATACATCAAATTATAATACCCTTTTCCCAAGGCCAGATATGTTCAAAAAGCCATTTAAAAAAAAAAAAAAAGATGAGTATAAGTATTGTAGTAGCAATATTGAAATATATTTAAAACTTGTTAAAATAAATACATATGAAATTAGAGAATATTTGAAAGATAATTTAAATGTTATAATTGTAACAAGAAAAAGGAAAATATTTTATTGTATGGTTATAATAAATGGTATTAGTTATACTTAAAACGTATTTCATATCCTGCTAAATAAACCTTTCAATACACAAATTTTATGCACTCATTAATATAGTTAAATAAGTTACTAAATTTATCTTTAAAATAGGTTAAAATTATGTAATAATTATTTATTAAAGTTCTTCATATTTTAGAGTGTATCAAATTTTTTAATTTTAATAATTGTTAGAAAAATGTCAAAGTTCGCTATTCTAAATTTTATTGTTATATTTTAAACATATATTATTTTTTGTAATTAAATATTCATTTGGTTTTATTACAGACAGTAAGTTTAAAAATTGCAACATATTTGTCTGGAAAAAGCAAATCACATGATGGTCAATTTGTGTGTATTATACTTGCATGGATTTAGAGAACGTTTTTAATTACTTTCTAAAATTATTCATAAATGGAAACATTTTTATACATGTTAAGATAAATCTAAATACATATTATTTAATTTTTTAAAGATATTCTAATCTAACAAATGTAAGCTAAAAATTGCTACATTTAAACTAAAGATTTTTATAATTTTATAAATTAGTAAGATTAATAAAACAAATTTTAAATATTTTTGTTTTGTTATAAAATAAATTACTTATATTAAATATTTATTATATTTATTATTTTGGATGACACATTATTTTTATTTCTAATTTTTAAAAGTTCATAATTAGGAAATATGTAAATGAGTCTGTAGTCTGATTATTTTTTCATCCAATTAAATTATCTAAAATTTAAATATAAATACTGTGTGTAATTAGTATTAGTTGGTGTTGCTTAAAAATTAATGATTGTGTTTGAAAATTATTATTGTGATAAATATTATCAAGTTATATTACTATAAGCTAGTCATACATTTAAGCTAAAAGTCAATTATCTAAATTTGTAATATATTTTTATTTTTTGAAAAAAATCGAAAGGATTAAGAAAACTAATATTTAATTCAACAAAAATGTATGAATAAACCCTTTAAATTTCCTATCAGTGGACTATTCTAAAGCTTGATTGAAATCTGTTGGTAAATTATAGATGAACCTATGGTCTCATGTATGGGAGCATTAGCAATGAAAGATGGGAGAATTTAGAGAAGCATGTTTTTTTCTAGTGCTAAATGAAAATTTATATATTTATTTTTAGAATATTTTGAAGTCACAAACAAATATTATCCAGAAGTATGCTACATAAAGTGAATATGTTTGTGTTTATAAAGTTTAAAACTTTTAAAAAATATTATTTAAGGAACATTTATTTGAAAAGTTGGAAATGCAATTTACCTCTGAATTTTATAAGACATTCAAGATGAGCTATAAAATATAATGCTCTCTCAATTATATTTATGACATTATTTTGAATTATTACAGTTTAAAAATGTTTATCTTCAAAGCAAATTTTATATTTGGACTTATGAAAGAAGCTATTTCAAAGACAAATGCTATAAAGAATATAATTGCTAAAAAAAAGTTATATTAAATAGCAAACTTTAAAATATAATTACCTGGTCTTCTAATTGCTTTAATTTAATTTTTTAAAAAAAGAAAAACGGTTAACAGAAATAAAACATATATTTTATTAAGAATAAATAACCTTTCTACTATTAAAATTCTTGATTCAGCGATTTGCTTTATTATTTGCCATATTGGATTAAAATGAAAAAAATGTGAATATATCTGTTTATCTTAGACTATGAGCTCATTGGATATGATCATGAATGATGCATCTGTTACCCTAAAAATTGGAATCTACATACATACATGGAGAAAAATCACTTACCTTTCAAAATGGACTTTTAAATGCTAGTGAATAAATAATTGTTATCCTGAAAAGATTTGCAGGATTGGACTATATAAAATATATTTTAACAAAAGGGTTAACAATATTTTCAAGGATTTTACTAGATTTCCAAAATTGACAATTTTATTTTTTTATTGTTAATTTTACATGCCAGGGAAGAAAATTTGAAGAAGAATAAAAGCTTTGCACATTACTTGTTGCCTACCAACTATGCAAATCCCCAAGTTACTATCAGAACTTTTAAATAATGACTTGCATGAAGTTGAGGAATACGTAACTTTAAATTTTGTTATTAGTTCTTGTTTATTATTTTAAAAATATTAACATTAGAATTACACTTTATTTAGGTTACAGTAGAAGCTGCATTATTAGACACTTTCTAATGATTATAATATTAATTTTAAAATCATTTAACAATTTTTAAATTTTTTCAGCAAACACCATTTTACACGCATTTTTATGTATAATACTTACAGAAAAATTCACCAGGGAGCGAATTGGATTTGAAGTATATGTGGGTTAAATTATATTTAATGCATTGGGTGAAAAAAAATGATAAGATTAATTCCATGTTTGGGATCTTATGAAAAAATATTAACTATTAAAAATAGTTTTATCTTTGAAAGAAAGGATTGACTGGCAATACCATTTGAAATCTGAAATCTATATCATTCAAGAGATTTAAAAATAATTCTACTATATGAAATATTCCTATGTAAATAAAAATGTGTGTTATGCAGAACAAATATATAATATTTTTAACTAATATTCTTTCATAGTATCTGCTATAATTTTGGTTATCAGTCATATGTCTATCAATCAGTGCATGTGAAGAAATAATCATTTTTTTCAAATTGATAATCAAATGTAGCTTACATATAAAAAAATCAGGTAATTAAAAGGTACATAATTTCTAATACATATATAAGTTATAAATTATGAGTGATACTAAAATATCACTTCAACATTTTTTATGAAGAAATAATAATTGCATAACAAATTATAAATTGCCTTGGTTCAATACATGCTTGAGAATATTCATTTTCTCCAACAAAAAGTAATTTGTACAATAAAATATTAATCAGTTGATCTTTTCAAATTCAATTCCCTTTATCACAAAAGATAAATATTTGCCATAGGAGCATGTTAATACAACATTTCATCATATCAAATCCTATTATAAAATAAAGCAAACAAATATGAAATGTCATCATACAAATATTGATACTGATACTCCTATATTTAATAACTATAATTCCCTGATGACACAACTTATTTATAATTTACATTAAAGATTTAATCTCTGCTGAATAAGAAATTTACAACAACTTTAATTTCTAAATATTCTACTAAACTATTTTAAACATATTATTACTTGCTTAGATTAGTGTCTCTACAAATAAATTAACTTCTCTTATCATAAAATATGTCAAAAACTCCACGTTTGTAGGTTCGCTTCCCAGTTGATGCTTTGACACATGAAAAAAATAACTTATTAAGGCATTCAAAACCAATAAACTGGCTGGATTATAAGATATTTGTCAAATAAATTAACGCATCTAAAAACATAACATATAATTAATATTTATACCCATTTTTTCTTCTTTAAGATTTTTTTTCTTTTTTCCCCAATATATTAATTATTTTTTTAAAATATATATATATGATTAAGTTCCAACCAGTAAACACCTAAATATTCACAGTAAAATATAGTAATCAATATTTCTCACTGCTGTCAAGGCAACCTTCACACCTTTTAATAGCAAGAATGGAAATCCATTCTTACTAATGGTCCATTGAATATATATATATATATATATTATTTTTATACTAATGGTCCATTGAATATATATATATATATAATTATTTTAAAATGTAAAAGAGAAAATAAGAAGTTTATGTAATAACATTCCAGTGATAATTATTGGTGCACATTTGTTTAATGGAAATTCATGGAAGTTATTTTGTAAAGTTTTGTAAGTAGATAAATGAGTGATGATCTTTAAGAAATATTTATCTAAATATAATGATTGATTATAGATATACAATAAAATTATTAATTTAAAGCACTATTAAAAGAAAATACAATACGCCAAAATCCATGAACTCGTTAATTTATAACCAGTTCCTTTAGCCTTCTCCTCAAACTCTATAATTAGTCACCTACAGTATATTACACACACATTTAAGCTGTTTATAAACATATGCACAAAGAATCTCTAACAAACTGACTTTGCATAATATATAATATGTTTGTTGATATTTCCATATAATCCACTTCTACTATCCAAATATCTTTAATTTTTGTAATTTATCTAATTAAAAAAGAAGACAATTCATTTCTACTTAAATAATTTTATGCCTCTCTGTATTTAATGATATTTAGTGAATATTTATTTTTAAAAAAAAAAAAATTCAACCTACAATTTTCAGAGTATTCAGATTAAAATAGAATGTCATTTTGAAATGATAAAATAAATATTATCAATTATATCTGAATTTATATGCATTGCATTGATTATATGAAATATATTTATTACTCATACTTACAGATGTTGGATCTAGAATAAAGTGATAAGTTGATAAAAAAATTTAAAACAGAATTAAGTATATAATGCCCTTTTATTCTGATACTTTAATAAAGATTTTATAGTTAAAAAGTAAGAAAATTGTAATATTATATGTCACAAAGGCATTAGTTAATCCATTTTTGACATAAAATCATACAAAAAGTGTAAAATATCATATTATTTTTCTAAAATTCTCAGTGTAATATTCAATAAATATGTTTCAAACATTACATGACGGAGAGTTTTGATTCTGCATTAACAGCTTGTGTATGCATAGGAAATGGTAACCATGTAATACTTTGTAGTTTAACACTGTTCCTAGACATAGGATGATGGTGACAAGAAACAAGGATGCCAAATATATAGTTGTTACACTGGATTCAAACTTGGATGAAATCACTATTAGTTTTTATTTTGTACTTATACAAAGACAAAATATAGCTTACAGAGCATTCATCAGATTCTAATATCTGGGTGCAGCTCTTAGATTCAAGGCTTCCCACTAGTGAAAGCCACAAGATAAAAACTAATCTGGTGATATTAGATAAGTAGGAACAAGATAGGGATTTTATGCACAAAATATCTTGCTTCCATTGATTTCTCTGGCTTATACTGTGTGACATTATTATGGAGAATTTTGTTTACGTTCCAAATAACAAAACACTTTCAATAATTTAATTGATTTTTTAAAGCAATGATATTTTTTAAAAATATTAACCATAATATTCTTCTACTATAATATATCAAAGAATTATGTCCGTTGTTTAGATAAAATAAAAAGGAAGTTGACAATAAGAAAGATTCCAAAGACCATATTGATAATTATGGTAAGAGGGTTTAAAGAATAGGAAAAATAATATTTAAAATTTCAGTATAATGGCATTTAATATTCTTTCAATATGTAATGTTAATCTTTTTTTTAAAAAAATGTAATTCCACTATATGATACAAGCTACCATTGGATAAATAAACCCTAAAATCATTTTGTATGTACATTAAATCTTGAAGAATATTTTAAAACCTCTAATAATGTAAAAAAGTATGTGGCTTGTTATTTTGAAAAAAAAAAAACAAACAATTTAAAATGCAACTGTAGACCTTCAACCAAAAAATGTGTTTTATAATACCCTTATTGTCAGTAACAACAAATGCATACATCAGCATATTGGAGTCATAAACTTCATTTAATCTATTTGAGATATTTCATATGTAGCAATAATTTATATATTAATGACATTAAGTAAATGAAAATGTTTGTTAATGTAATGTAATATGAGTATTATAATTAATAGTAGAATCACATTGCTTACAAAAACCGATATATTAATAACAATTATTGTAGTGCATTTTCATATATTAGGCTCAAATATGAAATGTTTCATTTAACAATTTATGACACTTTGTTAAACTTGTATATATATTCATAAGAACAGGCTGCATGTTTTCTCAAGATTATGTATATGTATGAATATAATACTATATAAATAATTAATTACATACACCTAATTATGAATCATATAAAGATAATGAACTTCATTAATTGAAGCAAATTAATGATGTTTGTGTAACTTAAGCCAATATTCAGACACTGTTATAATATTTTGATTTTAGAAAAGATATAGTGTTTGTATGCATAAAAAGAAATAAATCAGTTTGTACATATTCCAATAATTACATAATGGATCCAGGAAATAGTTCTTTATAAATTATACTCATAGACAAGTCATAGAAAACTGTTGATAATAAATCATAAAAACTAGACAATAAAACTTTATCAAATTCTGAATTTAATAAAAATTTCTGAATACACTGTTAAGAATTGCATAACAAACTAACATTACTGATTAATAATATACTGGATTTATTAAACTTTTGAAAAACACAAAGTATATTTAATATAACTTAGATCCATCAAAATTCAGAAAAGACCATAGTTTTATCAAAATCACAGTCATAAATGGAGCCCATTTCCACCTACAGTGTGTACTTTGCTCTATTAATGGTACATCTGTGACATGGTCACATGGTGCACCACAATTGCAGTCATTCTGGATAAACATCAAAAACATATATCTTTCAATGAAATCAGAATAACAAAAATTGGTATTCTTAGACATTTTTTGCAACAAGACTTCTTCAGGGCTATATAAAAATAATAATTTATAGGATACTAATGCACAATGGAATGTACTTGTCATATTCATCCAATCATCTCAAAATCACAAAACATGGATTATATTATTACTATTGAAGGGAATATGAATGATTTGGAAAATAAAAAAAAGTTACATGGAACAATCTTTCCTGATGAATGGTTATCCATTAGTTGTCATCAAAAAAGACTTTAATTGACTTTGTTGTCAATTTGGAGACCCCAAAAGAAAAGATAATTATGGTATTGTAGTATATCCATACATATTGTGAATGGCAAACAAATTAAAATAAATCTGCAATCAATATAATATTAGAACGGTTCTCTAAAGAAATACCACACTGAGAAATTATAACTTCTGCAAGAATATAAAGTGGAAATGCTAAAAAATAAAAACTGCATCTATGAAATATTTTGTGAATGTGGAAATCTATTAGTGACATTTGTCACTTGTTGACTTGTGTTTAAAAAAAGCACAGACTAATATTTAAAAAAAAACAACAGATGTGACTACAGTATCAAACCATGTATAAACATATGTTAAATTGTGAAAAGACAAAAATATTGACCAGCATAGAAAAGGTATAGGGAAACACATTCAAAGAAGCTGTTCATATGACAATAAAAATATTCATATAAGTTAACCCAGTGGCACAATTCATATTGTATGGAATCATCTAATTTGCACTTTAAAAAGAAGTAATAAAAATTGAAAGACTCAGGAGGATTTGAAAAAACCACCATAGATAAATATATAAAATGTTTATTTAATGTTGAATTTGTAAAAATAATTCAATCTAAAAAACATGTATAAAACAAAATAGGAGCCTTTAGAAAAAAAAATACAAAATCAGAATGTGTACAAACACTTTAAATTAAATTTGTTTTCTTTTTTATGTTATGAATAACAATGTATCCTAAGTTAATATTAGTTAGAAAATAAAAAAGACATGTACTTTTATGATAAACATTATTAAAATATCAACAAATTTCATTTAAAGGCAAAAGGATTTTAAATAGTTTGTAGTTTTATCCATGTTCAATAAAAACAATTGTAGATGACTACTACATCAATAAAAAGAGACAATTAATTGTTTAAGGCATTGATTATAATTTTTTGAAAATATTTATATTACCATCTTTACTAGCTTGAATGTCCAATATTTATAAAACAGATTTTAATTTGTTTAATATTTGAAAAAAAATAACAGTTAGAATTTTAATATATATATTTTTAAATTGCATGTTTCAGTTATAAGATTGAGCCTGTAATTTATTAGAAGTAAAAAAGGTATGAAAAGCATTGGAAAATTTTGTCAACAAATATATATGATTATAATAAAAAAAAGACCATATGTACAATAAAAATTAATTTGAAATGTTAATGCATTACATATATTATTAAAACCACTATGTAACCACATCAGCTTCAAACATTTGATTACAGACATATCAAAAAGGCTTTGTTCTTAAATAAATACTTATTTCCATGTTTCAAACAGGTATTGACAGATTGAGATATTAAGGATATATTTAAAATATTATACATGGGGAAACAATTGTAGAATTAGCATAGGATAACTTACATCTGAGCTAAAATTGTTATTATCATATCTAATATTATACATTTTATGATAAGTTAATACCACCAAATATGGTAATGCAAAAATGTTTGACACTTCCTTAGTTAAGATTATAATATTCTGCGATATTCTAAATCTCTAAATATAAAGCAGTGTATATTATATGATTCTTAACATATTAGTATGTCCCAATTACGTAAAATATGTATATATAGCAAGTGATAAGATTGGCATATTTATAGTTCAAAAATGCATTTCAAAAAGGAATGCTGAAAGCAAAAATATATGCAAGTAATGCAGCTAACAATCTGTTTAGATATATATAAATGCCATAATAAATATTTTAAACCTAACTCCTATGTTATATTGTAAAACCTTTTAAAATAGATATTTTAAATGTATAAATTTTAAACATTGAAAATCTCTGTTATGACAGCTGTTATAAAGCACTCAAAGAAAATATTTGACTTTTGCTTCATGAAGAAAAAAAAACTTCCAACTTCAATATTAATAGAGAATCAAGCACAGTTTATTGCTGACTTAAAACTAAAAAAAGTTTTCACATATGAAAAGGGAGAAAAACAAACAATAGAATTAGTTAATAAATATTTTTAAATACGAATTTATCACAATACAATTATATACCCATGGATATTATAAACATATATGTTTGTATATATATCATATTTTATTTAATTAGATTTTCACTGGCGGTAGATGTAAAAATTTGTTCTGCTTCTATTTTTTACAATAACAAATTACTGTATGATATATGAGTTTTATATAAATTTAAATAATTGAGAAGCTGTCACTTTTAACTTAAAGTCTTTCACACAAATATCATTGTTAATTGTATTAATTTTGAATCCAATGCTTGTTTATAATAGACATATTGTTTTATTATTATCATAGTTAAAATTGTTTACAAATTAAACAGATTAATCTTGTTTAAATTTCTAAAATACATATGTATTTCATATTTTCACATATTTTTCTAACTGCATAATGAAATGTTTTTCTTCTTTATATCTAATGTTAAGTGTACTTTCAGTGAATGGGAAAGAAAAAAATAACATTTTTATTATGCAGATGAACAAGTGTTTGAAAATTTGAGTTACAAATACAAATGAAGGGAAAATTATGTATATATATAGGATAAAATGCATAACATTATAAATTTATATCTCCAAATAATCAGATGAATAATAATTTGTCTAAGAAAGTTATTATTATTTTGGATTATGTATATTTATATATACATATCATTAAAATCAGTCAATACTTAGATAATTCCATAATTTCCAAGAATCACCAATCCCAATATGTTGTCAAGTCAACCTCCTATTGACAATAAATGTGGAATCCATATATATATATATTGTGCCCTTTTGTATGGGTCACCATCTAATTTTTGTGCTAATCTATTAAAAATTTTAAATTTAAGATATATTTGAATATGTGATGTTAATTTTGCTTATGGTAATATTTCAAAAAGTTTAATTAAAGCAATCTATGAATATTTGATATGTGAAATTGTGCTGATATTGAGAGAGACATTTTAAATGATGATGATTATAATATATGGTTGGGAAAAATGGCCATAATCAATACTGCATTAATATATTTAATAAATAGGTATTTAAAGCTAAAAGTGTTTAAAAGACAAGTTAAAATTAAATGCATATATTTATTGTTGATAAAATAATATTATAAGAGAATATAAATATTATTAATTATTATAAGTACTTAAATAGAAGATTAATATTTGATTTTAATAATATTGGATAATTATTTTAAAATCTATTAGAATATCTTATTTATTTAAAAAATATTTATTTTAAAAAAATGCAATTGTTAGTTTATTTTTAGACGATGACAAGCGTTTCTTGTGTTGTAGAAACAGATGTTAGTTAAATATGCACAAACATGCTTGGAAGTTATTTAGTAAAGTTGCAAAACTATTTTAAAAATCATGTTATAAAATTTATAAATAATATGTGAGCTATCACGAAATAAAATAAAGATAAATCAATGTAGAATATTAAATCTGATTTTAAAAAATATTGCTTTAAAAGTATAACGTATAAAAAGACTTAGTGTATTTTAAATAATCTTATAAAAGTTAAAATTATAATCAAGTCAGTAAGAATATTTTTAAAAAATGTTTAATAGATTTAAATAAACAATAAAGATTATTTTAGAAATTTGATAATGTAATAAATATTAAATAGTAAATAAGTCATTATTTATTTTTAATTTTGTGTTGTTGGTAAATATGTAAATAAGCCAGCAAAGTTGATTGTTTAATCTACCAATCAAATGGGAAGTTTCTTCCAGTATAAAAACTCAGTTCAATTGTTAGGAGAGGACTCTGTGATTGAATTTTCAAGTTAATTGTGTTATTAAAAATAGCAAAGTAAATTTGATAGACGCTCTCAAAATCAATTTTAAAATTACAAGAGTGTCATTATAAATAATTTATAAAAGTTTTAAATGATAGACATGCAGTGTTAATTTAATTTTTCCTATCAATCGTCTCTATAAGCTCAATTTACAAGCAAATAGTCATGGGAACATCATATATAGTGAAAATATATCGGAAACTTTATACTAGAAATATGACAAACGCTGGATTAGTTCGGAAAATTACAAGATGGAGAAAAGTAGTATTTTGGACAGTATATAATTTTAAAAGCTAATTACTATTGCCTATTAGAAAATAGATATTTTAAAGAATAAAATACTTCTTTATAAAGAAAGTATTTTGCAAGCTATAAATTTAAAGGTATATCTTAAGTAAAGATATTAAAAATGAAAGTAGTTTTATAAATACTTGCCTTGTTAAGTCTTTATGTTTAAAAGGCTGAATATTGACAATTTTTGTAAGGCAAATAAATTGAAAATATAATTAGCTAAAAGTCTTAATATAATAAAAATTATTATATTGAAATAATTTAAACGCTAGTCGTTTTAGATGAAGAAGCTTATTCTTACCTGGATATTTTGTTAAGAAATGTGCAAGTAATACGTGGACGTCCCAGTTAATTTAAAATAATTAAATAATTATTTTTCATAAACTATAGACTAAATTAAAATAATAACTTTTGAATAATATTTTTAAAAGAACTAAACCAGGATCCTATAAACTATTTTAATTTTATTTATTTTCTTGTGGGAACTTATTTTTAAAAGAACGTTTTCGTTTTCATAAACTTTTAAAAAAATACATGATGGACCGGAAACAGGAAATGGTGTGCTAGTGAATATGTGCCTAGGATTAAAAAACTTTATGGTGGAAAAGAAAACATCGCTGGAGTCACGTAATATGAACTCTTTTTATTTATCTAATATAAAAATTAAATATTATTAATTTATTAAAATAAGATAGGTACATATCTTTAAATAATAACTAAAAAATAATATAATGATTAATTGCATGAGTTTATTTTATAATTAATATAACACAGAATATTTTAAAGAATGATCGTGAGTATAAATGTGAATTATTTTATGAAGCTGTAATTCCGAAGAATATTGGAAGATGGACTGTACATTAATTCATTATCTATGGTAAAAATTGTATAATAATAATAATTTTGATGTATTTAATATGTTTTATTTAGTCAACCAAATATTATGTTATTTTGAATGAAGTATGATTATTTTAAAAAAACCATTATATGGAGTGCAGTTTTATTTAAATAGCATAATTTGAATTTATGAAATAAATACGATGCAACATTACATAGAAGCTTAGAAATAATTATATGTTCTTCGTTAATAAACTGATTTTTATGTTATGTTTAGATTATATTTATTATTCATGGGTAATTATTTTTATTGCAAGTTAGGAATAGATTTAAAAGTCTATATTTTACTGTTGTTTTATTGGATAAATTACGTTAAGTTTTATGGAGAAGTTTATATTTAGGTTGAAAGTTTACCAAGTATAGATAATGAAGCATAAATAATTTGGAATTAGTATTTTATTTAGAGTTGAAAGTTGTTTTCCGGAAATTTTAAATAAGTTTAGAGGATGTTTTTGTAGATAGAAATTTATTAAGAAGGAGTAGTATAACACATAAAATAAGTAATAATTTTATATAGAAAATCATAAAATTATCTAATATAATACTTTATTAATTTGAAATTAATAATGATTTGAATAATATATTGTTTCAACTATATGTATGCATTTATACCTGTAGCATGATTGCATTAAGTAAATATAAAGTTATTCAATTTTTGTTATTACTTCCAGGTACATTATTCTATTATATATTAAAGTAGTCTAATAATAGAGTGATACATCTATTACATTATGGAATGAATAAATATCTTTATTATGTAGCATTTTATTTTTGAAGGTTATTGTTTGCATATGTCATAACAGTATTTACATGAATTTATTTGTAATAATTGAAGCTTACTGATATGTATTTAAAGTGTAAGTTCGAAAAACATACTTCAATGTTATTAGTATAGCTTTTAAAAGAATGTAAATTATTTCTTGAGAGTATAAGTTAATAACAGTGTAAATTTGTATTATTTTTTCTTTTTTTTTTTTTGTTTTCTAATTTTGAACTGTAAATATTGTAAATAAATTCTTAGTTGAAGTTAATGTAAATAAATTTGTTTAATTTGTTTTAAAAGTGTGTCGAGTTCTTATTTTACCAGCTTGACAGCAGATAATTTGAAGAAACATAATATTTGAATATGAATTTATTATTATTATTTAGAAATAAATACAATATTTTCCTGATGATTATTTATGAGAATTGATTGACATTATTATATCATATTACAATGGTTATAGAGTAATTATAATACATCATATAAGAGTACAATATTATTTATTGCCACAGATTATTAAGTTGTAAGATTTTGATCTATTCTAAAATTAAGATACTATATGAAAATAAAAGATATACATATGATTATTTATTTATTGAATACTTAATAATATAACAGAAATAAATAAGATTAAGTTATACCCTAAGATTAGTATTGAGTATTATTATTATTATTAGAATAAGTTAGGTGTATTTAGGTTTGATATAAAATCCCATATCATACTTATTTACATGAGTTATCATTACTTTAAGATAATTAGAAGAACCTGAGTTATTTAATTATATGTTAAAAATTAAAAGTTAAGATTTATTTATTTTATTATTATTAAAGATAATTTATTTTATTTCAAAGATAAGAATGTTAGAAGTAGTAGTAAGTTATAAGGGGTGACAGTATTCTTATGCCATTGAGACAATGTCTTAGAAGATATTGACTCAATGTAAATCTACTTATTGTTTGTAACTTTACTTCACAGTCTCATGATTTTAATAAGTACTTATTTAATTAGTACATACTATAAAACTATATTGATTTTGATAATTGATAATAAATTTAATTAGAATATGATAGTATAAAAGTAAATTAAAGATAGATATGCAAATTTTAATTAAGCATTATAATTTAATTGAGCTAGTCGTATTTCAGATTATATTTACAAGTAAGGGTACATATATATATATATATATATATATATATATATATATATATATATATATATATATATATATATATATATATATATATATATATATATATATATATATATATATATATAATCATTAAAACCAGTCAGCAGTAGACAATTCCAATATCAATAACAATCAACAATACCATCTGTTGTCAAGCAACCTCCTTCTAACAATAAGGGTGAAATGCCACACTTAAATAATGATCTAATATATTTATATAGACATTAAAAATTGCTACTTGACCACAGAGATTGAAATTATCGATACAATCTTAAGTGTCTATATAAGTATATTGGACCATTAATAAGGGTGGGATTCCACCCTTATGGTTCAAGGAGGTTGCCTTGATGACAATTAGAAATTGTTGATTGTTATTAATGTTGGGGCTGTCTAAGTGTTGACTGGTCTTAGTTGATTACTTTAAATCCATTTAGCCTTGAACATTATTAAACTTATATATATATATATATATATATATAAGTTTATATATATATATATATATATATATATATATATATATATATATATATATATATATATATATATAATCATTAAAAACAAGTCAACATTACCAAGACTCACCAATCTCAATCTGTTTGTAAAGGCAAACTCCTGTTAACAATAAAGATGGAAATAAAGGGAAGAATAAAAAAATATTTAAGTATAATAATGAGAACAATTAATTTAATCATTTTGACAAATGAGATAAATATTTTCTTGTAGGGTTTTTAATAAGTTTTTATATAGTGTATAGTCTTTTGTGTATATAGTCTATATGGGCACTACTAGGCTATCTAAACCATGAAAAAGTTACATTATATACCTACTTATAGATGTACCTGTTTCGAACACATTTGGTACACTATTTAAGACAGGATATAGGATTTTGTATTTTAGAACCATATCACATTAGCACTAACATTAAGGAAAACAAAACATCTTTAAGATTATTTAGTTATGCAAATAAAATTATCAGACCAAAATTATTATATACAATTATAACATTCTCATAAGTCTGACTAGATCATATTAAACATTATATGTTTATTGGTAATAATTCACTAATCCTGAGCGACATTTGTTTATCTTTGATAGTAGTCATTATCTCTAATGATGATTCACCAATAATAAACAAATACAGGGAAAAACATTATTTATATGGCTCTTAAACACTATTCAGACCATTGATTAATAAGATGATAATGATGATGATGATAATGATACTTTCATCCACATCTTTACAATTAATTCACAATATAAATTTTTATATTTTATCAACCTATAATTATTTATCTAAAACGTTACTACATTTAAATAATGACTTAACAATTGATTTTCATCAGTGATGATGGTTGTCATAACTAATCTCATGAGACAATGATTATGCCTCTTTAAATAAAACGATTTAATATTTATTACTGATCAATAATTAATAATATGGAGAAAAAGTTTAGTGAGATTATAGAGATTAGGGCAGTTAAAAAAATTAACTTCAAATTACCTGTCTAACTTTCCACAGATTTATGTCATTAATTACTTGAAAAATCCCTATTTTCTAATGCTAAATTTCTAAAAGACATGCTCAATAAATATACATGTAAACATAATTATATTAGTTGGTGTGTGTCTATATGTGTCAATTTCCATTATGAATAAAAAACTATTAAACACTCTTTACATTCAATATAATATAAACCATCATATTTCATAATGAAAAAGCGTCTACTTTTTTCATCACCTTTTTTAGTATTTATCTATGTATAGTAATATCTTAATCAACGGTAAGGATGGAGTTTTCCAATCCTTACAATATATATTTACATTTAAGGTAATTTGATTCTATATATAACCAAGAAAGAAAAGCTATAGAAATGTATTTATTGAAAGACTATATATATATATATATATATATATATATATATATTTATTGTATATATATATATATATATATATATATATATTCATTAACAACAAAAGATAAAAACAGGATGTCTGCAAGTGACAATTGATATAATGAACAATGATTATTGTAGAATTAAAATGTATAACTTTATCAAGTACCTAATATCAAATTTATATATATCTATATAAAATATTAAAAAAATAAAGTATTAATGTTTGTTGACTATTATAACATTTTTGTTTTAAAATTTAAAACACTTGAATATAGAATTCTATTTAGCAATATTGTTAAAATTTATACACAATTAATTAGGAATTAAAAGAGTCAATACTATTTATAGTGATGAGTATAAGTGTCTGCTATAAAATCATTTATAATATTCTAACTATAACATCAGGAATTGAGCATTATTATAATCAAGTAATGTATTCAAAAGTTGCTATTTAAAATTATTTTTTAATATATTTGTCAAGTAAAAAATATTTTAAATATTGTTTTATTATTTATGTAAATATAATTTACATTTTAAGATATTTATAAACAATAAAAACAAAATTGTTTTTTAATATTATTTTTATCAAAATGTTTTATTTTGTCATCAATATATTAAGTAAATAAAGCTTTAACCAGAATCCTATCAAAAAATAAATTCACCATTTCAACCATTAAACAAGTCAATTTGTTTTTTTTTTTTATTTAAATCAGGAAACACTAGAATGTAGTTTAAGACGACATTGTGGTATATAAGAAATGAAAAACAATAATCGATGAATGTTATTCTGTGATTAGAATTCATTTAATATGTATACAGTTCTAATTGCATATGAAGCAGTTTAAAAAAAATCTATCACTCCCTAACAGAGTTCTAAAACATACGAAGTCCAGCTATTTAAGAATTAGTAGTAGTTCTTTAAGAAAATAATATTAAAGTTATGTTTATTGAGAAAAATAAACTAAAGTAACATTAACATCTATAAGTTATCATTATTGATTTTCTTCAGATAGAATAATTATAAGATTACTTACTGGTTTGATTTATAAGATTATTTTCTAACTTTCAACTTTAGTATAATGTCATTTTATAATGTAAAGGGTGTCATTGAGTCAATATCCTACTAACCAATCAAAGAATTGTAGAAAGATGAAAATGAGATATGACATTATGATGCCTATACTCCAAAGCAATATACATAATTATATAATTGAGTATTTATAAATACAGTAATCAGAAAATCAGCATACATTGATTTCTAGTTATTTTAAGATCAAGAAACTAAACACACATTAAATTTTCATCTGCTTTTATCCATTTTAGGTCTTTTAAACTATTTAATTGTTGAAATAATTCATTAAATGTATTTGGGTTGCCACATACAAAACCATCATCAACATATCGATTAAGAAAATGTGTCATTCATTACTGTTGGTTACAATTATAATCATATATATATATATATATATATATATATGTTACAATGAAGATTTGCACGGGTTAAATATATAAAATACATATTTTGCGGGTTCATCCATGTTAAAAACTTTTAATATTAATATACTGACGTTTCGATTTGGTCACGCAAGCCATCCACAGAGTTATAAAAGATATTGAGATGATTGTAGAGGCGCTACAATCACTGATTTGAATAAAATGTTAAAATTCCACCAATAGCAAAAAATGTTAAATTTAGGAATGTTTTTTAAAAAAAATCTTTCCAAATAGGAGGAAGTTTGCATGTATCATCTCGCTTATTGATACAATCTGGCCTTTTAAGTATCTCAATGGCTTCTCTAATTTTGCATTGGTAGAGATTATCACATCTGGATATGATCCTGGTACTAGAAAAATCAATTTTATGACCTGAATCTATAGTATGGAGTGAGAGTGCTGATGATGATGAGTGTTGTTTAACTGCATTAGCATGCTCACCTCTCCTAACACTGATGCGATAATTACTCATACCTATGTAAGAAGCTTTACAATTTTTACATGAGATTTGATAGACACCATGAGATTCAAGAGGGATTGAATCCTTAGGCTTGGTTATTATATTGCTGATCTTTTGATGAGCAGAAAATGCTGTATCTATATTATAGCATTTTAATATACGTCCGATACTGTCTGTAGTTCCTTTTACATATGGAACACAAATCCTAATAGCTGATTTATCATCTTTTTGTTTCCTATTTTGTCTATTTTGGGCTTGAAATAAGGCTTTTTTTTATAAATTTGTAATTATAACTATTTGCTAATAAAACACTATTAATATGATTTATTTCTTCTTTCAGATGTGTCTCATCTGAAAGGTTAATTGTTCTATTTAAAAGAGTTTTGGCTACAGAAACTATCTGAGTTGGGTGATGATGAGAATGGAAATGCAAATATCTGTCTGTGTGTGTATCCTTTCTGTAAATAGAAAAAGATAAACTATTTGGTGTTCTGGTGACTAGAACATCAAGAAAAGGGAATTTTCCACCAGACTCTGTCTCCATTGTAAATTTGTATGAGGATGAATATTATTTAAATGTAAGAAAAAATCATCTAATTTATTTTTTCCATGTTTCCATATGACAAAAGTGTCATCTATGTATCTGAGCCAAATGAGAGGTTTTAAAGATGATGATTCTAAAGCACGAGTTTCTATATATTCCATGAATAAATCAGCTATTACTCTTGAGATAGGTGAGCCCATAGGAGTACCAAAAACTTGTCTGTAATGCTGTCCATTGTATACAAAATATGTATTTAAGAGACAATGTTTAATTAAAGCAATAATATGGTCTGGTAAATTGCAACGTTGTGAGATTATATTTAAAGCTTCATCAATTGGAATGTTTGTAAACAAAGACATGACATGAAAACTGACCAGAATGTCATTAGCATTAATTTTTAAACTTTTTAAAACAGAAATAAATGAAGAGAGTTTTTAATATATGATTTAATAGATGGGATTGTAGGTTTAATGAAATCCGATAAGTATCTGGCTAAAATATGAGTTGGAGAACCTATTGCACTTACTATTGGACAAAGGGGGTATCTGGTTTGTGAATTTTTGGAAGTCCATAAAAAATTGGACAGACACAAGATTTTTCACGAGGGATTATTTTATTTTTTATCTCTGTTTCAATAGGTGATTTATTAATAATAGCTTTTGTTGTTTTTTCCAAATACGTAGTATGATCTCTTTTTGATAGTTTATAAGTTTTATCATTAAGCAGATCTAAAATTTTATTATGGTAAATGTCACGATCCATTACAACTGTGGCATTACTTTTGTCAGCTGGAAGTATAACAATTAATTTGTCCGATTTTATACTATTTAATGCTTGTCTTTCTTTCTTTGAAATATTATTTTTAGGAAGCTTAGCTTTTTTAAAAATATTACAAATCTCAGCTCTAGTCAAATCAGCCGATGTAGAATCAATTTTATCAAGAGCTGATTCAACATTACAAACAATTTTCTCAAAAGGTATCCGGGAAGGTGTTAAAGCAAAATTGAAACCTTTTTCCAAAACCATCTATTAAATCATATATTAAAAAATCTCTTCATTTTATTTCTGTTTTAAAAAGTTTAAAAATTAATGCTAATGACATTCTGGTCAGTTTTGATGTCGTGTCTTTGTTTACAAACATTCAAATTGATGAAGCTTTAAATATAATCTCACAACGTTGCAATTTACCAGACCATATTATTGCTTTAATTAAACATTGTCTCTTAAATATATATTTTGTATACAATGGACAGCATTACTGACAAGTTTTTTGGTACTCCTATGGTCTCACCTATCTCAGGAGTAATAGCTGATTTATTCATGGAAAATATAAAAACTCGTGCTTTAGAATCATCACCTTTAAAACCTCTCATTTGGCTCAGATACATAGATGACACTTTTGTCATATGGCAACATGGAAAAAATAAATTAGATGATTTTTTCTTACATTTAAATAATATGCATCCTCATATTAAATTTACAATGGAGACAGAGTCTGATGGAAAACTCCCTTTTCTTGATGTTCTAGTCACCAGAACACCAAATAGTTTATCTTTTTCTATTTACAGAAAGGATACACACACAGACAGATATTTGCATTTCAATTCTCATCATCACCCAACTCAGATAGTTTCTGTAGCCAAAACTCTTTTAAATAGAGCAATTAACCTTTCAGATGAGACACATCTGAAAGAAGAAATAAATCATATTAATAGTGTTTTATTAGCAAATAGTTATGATTACAAATTTATAAAAAAGCTTTATTTCAAGCCCAAAATAGACAAAATAGAAAACAAAAAGATGATAAATAAGCTATTAGGATTTGTGTTCCATATGTAAAAGGAACTACAGACAGTATCGGACGTATATTAAAATGCTATAATATAGATACAGCATTTTCTGCTCATCAAAAGATCAGCAATATAATAACCAAGCCTGAGGTTTCAATCCCTCTTGAATCTCATGGTGTCTATCAAATGTCATGTAAAAATTGTAAAGCTTCTTACATAGGTATGAGTAATCATCGCATCAGTGTTAGGAGAGATGAGCATGCTAATGCAGTTAAACAACACTCATCATCATCAGCATTCTCACTCCATACTATAGATCAGGTCATAAAAATGATTTTTCTAGTACCAGGATCATATCCAGATGTGATAATATCTACCAATGCAAATTTAGAGAAGCCATTGAGATACTTAAAAGGCCATATTGTTTCAATAAGCGAGATGATACATGCAAACTTCCTCCTATTTGGAAAGATTTTCTTAAAAAACATTCCTAAATTTAACATTTTTTGCTATTGGTGGAATTTTAACATTTTATTCAAATCAGTGATTTTAGCTCCTCTACAACCATCTTTTTACCTTTTTTTATAACTCTGTGGATGGCTTGTGTGACCAAGTCGAAATGTCAGTATATTAATATTAAAAGTTTTTAACACGGATGAACCTGCAAAATATGTATTATATATATATGATGTTATTAGAGATTTTAATCCAAAATATAAAAATAAACATTTTAATATTAATATTGATTTTTCTGCTAATACAAAATATGGATATCAATGCCATATGTTTTGAATGATCAAGTAAATTTTATAAGGGATATTTATTAAGGTATATGTGATGTTTTATTTTACACACCTCCTACATTAAAAAAAATATTAAATACCTCTAAAGATAAAACCTCATTTATAAATAAAAAAATGTGTCATTTATAAATGGATATGTAGGTGTGTCAGTAGATATATAGGTGAATCGACATTTACATTGGAAAAAAGAAATAAAGAGCACTTGCTGTTATTAAAACTGGTTTATAAATCAAAACAAAATTGTAAAGTAGATAATAGTATTTTAGCATTTGTTTTTTTATGACCGTAATAAGTCATGTATTTATGGTTTTGACTTCATTTTAATAATGTAAAAATATTGCAATTGAAAAAACTAATAAATAGAAAATAAAGGAAGCTATGCTAATATTTAAATACAAACATGATTTATTTAATAAACAGGCAGCAAACATTAAGATCACGAAATTCTGTGTAGGTTATCCTGTCAATGTGATAGTTGCAAAATTAATAGGATAATCGAAAGTGCTCCGAAGTGCATAAAATTTTTAATTATCTAATTAATGTGTTTATAAATATTCAATTTATAATTATGTGTATTGCTTTGAAAAAATACAAACATTGATATATATATATTGTAATGATCCGGAGAAAAGACTTAACGTAAACTGCACTACGGGGCGCCATCTAGGCATTTGAACCTAGAAAAATTTATAAAGTAGGCAGATACGTAAGTCAAAAAAAAAATATTTTTTTTTTTTTTCAATTTTGATTCCGGTCGTTAGCCCATGTCACTAGCTCAGTGGAATAGCAGAGATTTAATAAGATAATCTAAGAGTATATATAAAAAAAGGAATAAAATAAGCCACTGCCAGTAATTAACATACAAACATTTATTTATGCACATATATATAAGATTTAAAATTATTTTAGTATTAGTTTTACATTTTAACATTATTTTTAACTTTACCTTAGATTTTAATTTACATTTTAATTTCTATTATATTATAAGTTTACATTTTAATTAAGTTCGCACAGATGGGATTATAAAAGCTTGTTTTAATATGTTGCTATAGATCGGTTACATAGATTACACGGTTAAAAACATTTTAAAGTAAACATAAACGATCAAAATATAAAATCATTGATTACTGACAATTGCGGAGGGAAATTTATACGTAACCCAATAGTATTCACCATAAGATACTTGCATTGTCACCAATAACTTAAAAGACATCCGAATAAATACATTTTAGATACTCACCGTAAGGTATCATTATTTATCGAATGTCTATATATTTTGATCAAATATGGAAACGCAAAACATAGTTAACCAATAAACAATCCATGCAAGCGTCTATAAACAACTTAAATTTAATGCATTTTTATTTAGGATCGAGTATGAATAGACCACATAAATTTGCTTTTGAAAATAAACATTCTATCCCTATTTAACCTTAGGCTAAAATTCGTAGTCAAACTGGCATCAATTCATCTGATACATCGATGTATTCAATGTAATAAAATATGGCAGCACAAAAGGTTAAAAGAAGAAATTGCCTCTTATGAGATAGGAATATTACATCTATCTGCAAAGAAGAGCAATAAAACAAAAAACTCCATAGAAAGGAACTGCGGTATCCGACTTATAATTCCTTCCATAGGCAAACGGAAGTGTGCGGCGTATGAAGCGATTCTGCCCGTAGCGAATCAATATTACATCTACTAATCACACCAATATATCCAATCCATTGACCCAATTTAACCACGAAACAAATAACCTAAGATTACCCTCCCCTAATATAACTTTACAAATCTATACAGCCATTCACGCCCGACTTAAGTTTAACATTTATATAATTAATTTAACGAAGAACAAAAAAAAAATCATGATAAAAACTTAAAGAATAAAAAATAAATAAATGGAAATGATTTTACATAAATAAATAAAAAAAATACATCAAATAACATTTTAACTACTTTAGTCAGATAGGAAACTAATGCAATTATTTTAAATACGAAAAGTTTTTAACTTAATGTTCATTAATTGTAAAGTTCTTACGGTTTTAAACAGTTCATCTTTATCTGTCGTTTGTAAGTTTGAACGGGAATTCCCACGCCATCCTGAAGATATTGGTATACATTTAGCCGATGTTTTATTTATTCATTCGGAGGTTTTTTAATTTAGTTGGTCCTCAATGTAGGAAACGATAGTTCATTTCTCCTTTCTTTAACAGCTGAAAGAATTGACCGTGCGTCTGTCAATTCCTCCAACTCCGTACTACTACATATAGTCACATCGTAATAATCAATTTCCAGTCACTGATTAATAATTTCCAAATTTTCCTTTTATATTAATGTGAAGGATTGAATTTACATTACGTCACCGATGCGATGGTCCTTTCGCTGCGGTCCGATTCCATAGGGATTTCTTCTTATTTGCTAACAGTTTCTATTGTTTTCCTATCTGACTGGTGTTTTTACATTTAAATGCCGAAGGCTGGTTTACATTTAACTAATTAACAATCATTTCCATTTCTGATTAATTAACCTGTTTTCCAAATCAAAAATATATTTAAAGATAAATTTAAAGATATAATTTCATCTCCAAATCTTTTTAAAATTTAGTTTTAAAATACTTTTTCTTTAATAAAGTTTTATTTTAATAATTTTTCATTATCTGTGCGATTTAATATATAAGAGTTTAAGATGATATTTAATTTCAATTTTTAATTCTTAAAGAAAATTTTTAAATGCGAACTTTTTAATTTACTTTCATGTTTAATAAATTAAAAAAAAAAACAACAATGTAACGAACGTCTATGCTCGTTACAATATATATATATTGATGTTGTTGTTATTAATATAATTTATTATTTCATTAAATTGTTATTCAAAAATTAAGAACTAGCAGTTATAACCATACTTTATTTAATTCTTAACCTGACTGCATAGCATATAGTTACTTTATACATGTGATTACCAAAATCTAATGCATGGAAAAAAAGACATGTTGCTTCAAAATTATGTAAGTCCATAGATAAAATATTATGAAAGCAAATATGGTAGAATTGCATGTTCAATACACAGCTTTGCCTTTGTTGTTGTTGTTGTTGTTGTTGTTGTTGTTGTTGTTATTATTATTATTATTATTATTATTATTATTATTATTATTATTATTATTATTATTATTATTATTATTATTATTATTATTATTATTATTATTATTATTATTATTATTATTGTTAAAAGATTTTGAATTTCACCTGTTGTTAATAACACCTGTTATTTTGAGTTAAATAAAATTTCCATGTGGTCTGTCATTTATCAAAAAACATTCATATACCATCCATTGACTTATTTGGTTACATGCATATGTATATACTCACACACAATTTCAACATGCATACAATGATCCAACAAAATGTTAATTGAATAGAAGTCATTACAACCTATATAGAGCTTAGATAATTACCATGCTAAGTCAGGTTCATCCCTGAAGATAGTCAAAATCAAATATATTCCTGGCTTGAAATTCTGAGGCATAATAGGACCTGAAAGAGGGGTGAGATCTGAAATGAACCAACTTAAATTGTGTTTGCATGTAACTGACAATTAGAGTTAACCCATTGTGATTTATACAATCATTGGTTAGGTACTTCATCGAATCATTCTCTGCATGCTACCCAAATAACGAAACCTGACTGTTGTGAGATGTGCTCCCTCTCTTTCAGTAGTGTGAAGGTGGGTCTGTTATATATATATATATATATATATATATATATATATATATATATATATATATATATATATATATATATATATATATATATATATATATTGTGCCCTTTTGTATGGGTCACCATCTAATTTTTGTGCTAATCTATTAAAAATTTTAAATTTAAGATATATTTGAATATGTGATGTTGATTTTGCTTATGGTAATATTTCAAAAGATTTAATGAAAGCAATCTATGAGTATTTGATATGTAAAATTGTGCTGATATTGAGAGAGACATTTTAAAATGATGATGATTATAATATATAGTTGGAAAAATGGCTATAATCAATACTGCATTAATATATTTAATAAGTAGGTATTTAAAACTAAAAGTGTTTAAAAGACAAGTTAAGATTAAATGCATATGTTTATTGTTGATAAAATAATATTATAAAAGAATATAAATATTTTAATTATTGTAAGTACTTAAATAGAAGACTAATATTTGATTTTAATAATATTGGATAATTATTTTAAAATCTATTATAATATCTTATTTATTTAAAAAATATTTATTTTAAAAAATGCAATTGTTAGTTTATTTTTAGACGATAATAAGCATTTCTTGTGTTATAAAAAAAACAGATGTTAGTTAAATTTACACAAGCATGCTTGGAAGTTATTTAGCAAAGTTGCAAAACTATTTTAAAATCATGTTGTAAAATTTATAAATAATATGTGAGTTATCACGAGATAAAAATAAAGATAAATCAATGTAGAATATTAAATCTGATTTTAAAATATTGTTTTAAAAATATGACGTATAAAAAATATTTAGTTTATTTAAAAATAATCTTATAAAAGTTAAAATTAAAATCAAGTGAAATAATATATTTTTTTAAAAGTGTTTAATGGATTTAAATAAACGATAAGAATTATTTTAAAAATGTAATAATGTAATAAATATTAAATATTAAATAAGTCATTATTTATTTTTAATTTTGTGTTGTTGGCAAATATGTAAATAAGCCAGCAAAGTTGATTGTTTAATCTACCAATCAAATGGGAAGTTTCTTACGGTATAAAAGCTCAGTTCAATTGTTAGGAGAGGACTTCGTGATTGAATTTTCAAGTTAATTGTGCTATTAGAAAAATAGCTAAGTAAATTTATAGACGCTCTAAAATCATTTTTAAAATTACAAGAGTGTCGTTATAAATAATCTATAAAAGTTTTAAATAATAGACATGCAGTGTTAATTTAAATTTTCCTATCAATCGTCTTTAAATTGAAGCTCAATTTACATGCAAATGGTCATGGGAACATCATATATAGTGAAAATATATCGGAAACTTTACCTTAGAAATGTGACAAACGCTGGATTAGTTCGGAAAATTACGAGATGGAGAAAAGTAGTATTTTGGACAGTATATAATTTTAAAAGCTAATTACTAGTGACTATTAGAAAATAGATATTTAGAGAATAAAATACTTCTTTATAAAGAAAGTATTTTTTTTAAGCTATAAATTTAAAAATATATCTTAAGTAAAGATATTAAAAATGAAAGTAGTTTGATAAATACTTGCCTTGTTAAGTCTTTATGTTTAAAAGACTGAATGTTGATAATTTTAAAAGCAAGTCAATTGAAATATAATTAGCTAAAAATCTTAATATAATGGGATTATTATATTGAAATAATTTAAACGCTGGCCGTTTTATAAATAAAGAAGCTTATTCTTACCTGGATATTTTATTAAAAAAATGCGCAAGTAATACGTGGACGTCCAAGTTAATTTAAAAATAATTAAATATAAATTTTTATAAACTATAGACTAAATTAAAATAATAACTTTTGAATAATATTTTTAAAAGAACTAAACCAGGATCCTATAAACTATTTTAATTTTATTTTATTTTCTTGTGGGAACTTATTTTTTAAAAAGAACATTTTCGTTTTTCATAAACTTTTAAAAAACACGTGATGGACCAGAAACAGGAAATGATGTGCTAGTGAATATGTGCCTAGGATTAAAAAAAACTTTATGGTTGAAAAAAAAAACATCGCTGGATTTATGTAATATAAATTTTGTTTTATTTATCTAATATAAAAGTTAAATCTTATTAATCTATTAAAAATAAGATAGGTACATTTCTTAAAATAATAACTAAAGTAATATAATATAATTAATTGCATAAATTTATTTTATAATTAATATAACACGGAATATATATTAAAGAATGATTGTGAGTATAAATGTGTATTATTTTATGAAGCTGTAATTCCGAAGAGAATTGGAAGATGGACTGTACATTAAATCATTATTGATGGTAAAAATTGTATAATAATAATAATTTTAATGTATTTAATATGTTTTCTTTAGATCAACCAAATATTATGTTGTTTGAATGAATGTATGATTATTTTAAAAATACACACACATTATATTAGCAGTGATAGTTTTATTTAAATATGCATAATTTGAATTTATAATATAAATATGATACAACATTACATAAGAAGCTTAGAAATAATTATATGATTCTTTCGTAAATAAATTTTGATATTTTGTTTTATGTTATAGTATTAGAATTACATTTATTAGTCATAAGTAATTATTGTATTGCAAGTTAGGAAGAGATTTCAAAGTCTATATTTTATTTTTATTTTATTGGATAAATTAAGTTAAGTTTTATGTAGAAGTTTATGTTGGATTGAAGATTTACCAAGTATAGACGATGAAGTATAAATAGTTTGGATAATTAATATTTTATTTAGAGTTGAAAGTTGTTTTCCGGAAATTTTAAATAAGTTTAGAGGATGTTTTGGTAGATAGAAATTTATTAAGAAGGATTAGTATTACACATAAAGTAAAGTAATAATTTTACATAGAAAAGAATCATAGAATTTATCTAATGTAATACTTTATGAATTTGAAATTAATGAATAATTTAAATATTATTATTTTAACAGTACATATATGTAATGCATATTTGATAAAACATATAACATAAATTGCAATAAGTGAAATATAAAATTATAATCAATTCTTTGTTATTACATTACAAGGATACATTAGTTTCTATATTATGCTATTAAAGTAATGCTGATAGTAAAGTAAACACATACTAGTACATGATGAAATGAATAACAGTAATACTTAAGTGATGTAGCAATTTAATTAATAAAGTTTAATTGTTTACATTATGCTACATAAATATTGTTTACATAAATCTTGATTTGTAATAATTAAGGTTCAATGATATTTATTTAAAGCCTAAGTTTTAAAAACATACTTCAATATTATTAATACAGCATTTTAAAAGAATGTATAGATTATTTAGTAGGAGTATGAGCTAATAACAGTGTAAACATCTTGTATTAATATTTTTATTTTTATTTTTTTTGTTTTCATAATTTTGAACTGTAAATATTGTAAATAAATTCTTAGTTGAAGTTAATGTAAATAAATTTGTTTAATTTGTTTTAAAAGTGTGTCGAGTTCATTATTTTTGCACCACAGCATTTGACAGCAGATAATTTGAATAAACATAATATTTGCACAATGTGAATTTATTAATATTATTTTAGAAATAAATACAATATTTTCCTGATTATCATTTATAATAATTGATTAACATTAATATATCATATTACAATGGTCATAGAGTAATTATCATGCATAATATAAGAGTACAATATTATTTATTGCCACAAATTAATAAATTGTAAGATTTTAATCTATTCCCAAAATTAAGATGCTATATGAAAATAAAAGATATACATATGATTATTTATTTAATGATTAATGATATATTAGAAATAGATAAGATTAGGTTATACTCTAAGATTAGTATTATAATTATTAAAATAAGTTAGGTGTATTTAGGTTTGATATAAAATCCCATATCATACTTATTTACATGTGTTATCATTACTTTAAGATAATTAGAAGAACCTGAGATTATTTAATTATATTCTGAAAATTAAAAGTTAAGATTTATTTATTTTATCATTATTATTAAAGATAGTTTATTTTATTTAAAAGCCATAAGAATGCTATAGAGGTAGTAGTAAGTTAATAAGGAGGTGATAGTATTCTTATGCCATTGAGATAATATGTTTGGAAGATATTGACTCAATGTAAATCTACTTATTACTTTGTAACTTTACTTCACAGTCTCATGATTTTAGTTAAATACTTATCTAATTAGTACATACTATAGAAATATATTGATTTTGATAATTGATAATAAATTTAATTAGAATATGATAGTATAAAAGTAAATTAAAGATAGATATACAAATTTTTAATTAAGCATAATAATTTAATTGAGCTAGTTGTATTTCAAATTATATTATATATCGAGAAGTAAGGGTACAATATATATATATATATATATATATATATATATATATATATATATATATATATATATATATATATATATATATATATATATATATATATCCACTATTATGTTTTTGAAGTGCGGCTGTGGATTGATGTTTTGTTTTCATAGTCCATCAAATTAATTTCTTCTTTTAACTGCTTTATGCCAATTAACTGCTATTTTACTTTCTAACTGTCTGGATGTTTTTTTAGAAGTTGCATGCAATTTAAGTCTATTTTTTTCTTTTTGTCTCAACACTGATGTTTCACTATTAAAAAAAGATTTGTAGCTTGGAAGTTAACTACTTAAAATAAAGATTAGTTGACATTTATTTTTTCTACTCTGCTACTGACAATTTGTCTAATATTAAAGAAGTTTGAAAGAGTAGAACTAAAATATTTTTTCTTTAATTAAAAATACTGATTGACAATTATAAAGATTACAGTGATTCAAGTTTTTTAAGTTGTTTCGCCCTCTTAAAATTTTATATTTTAAAGATAAGAAAATATAACATAAAAAAAGCTTTAGTATCATTTTATATAAAACAAATCCTTTTATTATATCTATTTTCCAAGTGAAACAAAAGCTGCATTTACATTTATTATTAAAAACTATTAGATTTCTTTTTAAACATTACTACTGATAAACATTATTCAAAAGGTTTATTTAGAGAAATATATCATATGGGACTATTTATTATTAGAATCAAGAAAAATAATTGACAGTACTATCATATGTGTTAAGAGGCACTTTTATTCAAGGTAAATGAAAGCTTCCTTATTTCATTCTATTAAATAAAATTTGCAAATTAAGTCTTTTTTTTTCAGTGCTTTAGCAAGAAAATATTGAAACATGGCTCTTGTGATTTAACATGTTTCGTAAATTCATTAGATGTTTTATTCACTTATTTTTATAAAATTAAACCTGAAGATTAATGCACATGCAAAAATAATCAAATTAATGTTTTAAAAAATAATTTTTGCAACAATAATAAAATAATGCATTAAACAAAAATATTTGTATAATGAGTTTGAATTTTTACTTTTTCTTTCAAATGTTTTCCTATTATTTTTACACAATCCTATAAAATTAATAGTAGAGATAGAAAATATCTGCAAATTAGACAAAATTTGTAAATATCTAAGTATTTTCATCGTTACACACTCTCATTTAAATATTACATGGCTCCTCTTCCCTCTTTAGATCAGATCTGATATTGTATAAGTAATTCAATTTCTAAACTTACTTACTTGTTTATTCGAAATATTATCTACGGCCAGAGTAAAATTTTATGAAATGCTTTACTTCTAAGCTCTATCATGCACAGTGCAAAGAAAAATGAGTTTGGCTTCTTTCAATTATTTTTCTGAAGTATAATAATTGTAAAAGTTGATGTGACTCACCAATATTTAAATCATCTTTAATGGCATAACAATAATTTATTAAAAAATCATTTTTGTATATTTGAAAACACATTTAAAATCTTTCATGATAAAAATATCACAAAATATACCTTCCTTCAATAATAAAATATTTATACTATTTTTTTTTTTAATTTTATGTGATTGCTATTTCACTATTAATAACTTTCATTTATTATACTTATAGTGTGATATTTAAAATTTTTATACTTAAATTATTTATTGTTGTAAGTTCTATATTTTATTTTATTTGAACCATCAAGCTCAGTCCATTTGAATAACCTGGCCGATGTAAGTCTTTTCTTCCATTAGCATCAACATGTTAAAAATAGTTGTTTAAAAAATTCATTAGTTACTTTCAATTTAGATCCACTCTCACATAACTTGTTAATGTTTTTATTAATATAAATAGTTCCTCTATCAATAATAAATTATTTACACTACTGCATTATTTAATTTTTAATGCTTATTAATAATTAAGCCATATTGTATTTATTATACTTTATTATTCATCATGAGTAATACAACATGTATACAACTAAAAGCTTGTTTAATACTTTATTACATAGTTTAACAATTATGGATTAAATCAGGATTTATTTAAGAGAACAAATTACATTTTTTTTTTTTACTTAGATTGTTTATTCAATACATTTTTAGAAGCCATTAATATGCTTTGCACTTTATTTTGTTTATTCATATGTTATGTTGGATAACTATAAAAATAAAAATCAAACACTTCATTTGTTTACTACATACAATTTTTACACTTTGTCAATATCAAGAGAATAACACTAAATAATATTATTATCATAAAATTTCTTAAGAATTAAATATTTTGAAATGCAGTAATATATGTTTTTCAAAAATTATGTTTATACTCATTTTTTTTTCTTATTAGATTTGAATTGTAGTCCACATATGATAATATCTGCTTAGTAAAACATTTAAAATTGTAATATGGAATAAGTAGCAAAAAGATAAATAATATTTTTATTAAAAATATCTTGCACATGAACATCATTCAAGTCAATCATAGGACTCCATGTTCCAGAGCTAGAAACTCTATCATTCATTTAAAATGAATAGGCACATATGATGTCAGTAACATAACAGTCATAAATATAATTTCATCAATGAAGAATTACTATAAATATGAATAAATACATTAAAAATAAGTAAATATTTTTAAATAAATTATTAGTAATATGATGTTATTTATATACAAATAGTGACATTTAAATAAAAGTGATTGAAAAATCTACACATGTTAATTTACATAAAAAATTGGTTAGTAATAATGACAAAAGGGCTTTAGCCTGTTTAATTTACCAAGATGGTAATGTATATATTTAGTGTATTTTAAGATTCAAGCTATAGTTACAACAAACCTATGTAAAGAAATATTTTTCTTATATTTATATAAAATATATTTATAATCAGAACATGATTCTAACAATAAAGTGACTTGGATATATAAACATTTACAAGTAAGTTTTATTAGATATTACACCAAAATGGCATATGCTGGTTGAGTTTAGTACAATGATTAATATACATATATAGTAAATTTCAAGTTTAAGCCTAAAATTTAAGAGTCAGACAATTGTGACAATAAGTTTATGTAAAAAAGTATTACCTCATTATATATATGTGTGTGTGTGTGTGTGTGTGTGTGTGTAATCTTATAATTGAATATTTATAAATACAGTAATTAGATATATGTAAAGTATAACTTTTAAAAAAAAATTATCCACTTAGAAGCGGTTTTGACTCACCGAAAGCATATGTAATCTTATAATTGAATATTTATAAATATCTAATTACTATATTTATAAATATTCAATTATAAGATTACTTATATTGAAATGATTTGAAGAAATACAGACATCGAATTATCATATTATTAAATCTATGTGTATACATAATTAGAAGGGATATAAATTCAGACCTTTTGGTTCTCTACATATATCCATTATTCTTATACACCTCATACACATGACCACATATATGTGAAAAAGATAAATGATATATTTGTATTTAATTATTTTCTATATATACACACACTCAGAACTTTTTTCTAACAATAAAGGAATTTAAAAATGCAAAGCAATTAGGGAAAAAGATTATACAATTAATATTTCTAATTGCAAATTCATGATTTATATCTGAATTGCTAAAGGTTTAAAATTATGGAAGAATCAAAAGTGCATGATATAGTTCACGTCCTATTAATTCAATTTATTTATTGATTTTCTAAGTCAAAAAAGACAGCATCAAATCGCATTCTATTACATTTATTCACAAACTGTAGTACTAATGTTTTCATACTTTATAAAATACTTTTTTATTGTAATAAACATAAAATCATACAAAATCTTTTATTGAAATTTGAATAACATGATTTATTATACTGAATTAGCGTTGATGATAAATTGAATTCATCACACAAAGGCGGTTTTTAATGTTAATCTAATTAGCATAATATAAAAGTGTTAATGATTAATAATAAAAATTAGCAAGATGTTGTGATATTTTTCCAGTAGTTTTCTGTTATTATTTTACACAGAGCAAGTGGTGATACGAAAACTATTACTTATTACAAAAAATATATTTTATATCAGTAGTAGAAAAAATTGCCGAGTTATAAAGTGATAGCATATTAGGTTTTAAACATGATATGCACTTTTTAATAAAGTGAAGTCATTATATAAGCTTTATCAATATACATGACTAAAAATATATGATATTCAATAAATAAATAATAAAAAATATAAGCAAAAATAATAAAAACTTAGAAATGTAAACTTATTAAATTTTATAAATTTTATTAAAACAGCAATCATTTTTTCATGTTAAATATAATATTCTCAACCGCAAACATACATTTACTTAATCACATTTTCTCTGAATTACGCCCCCCACACACACACACTATACATATATATATATATATATATTGTACTGGTATAAATCCACCACGCTTACTCATACACAGTACCCGAGTTCAAACCCAGTCCACGTTTAAGAATAAATTCCCAAATGCCAACGAAATTCAAACCCAAACCCCGGCATGACCAACCGATGATGACTTTATAACAGCACGGGGTTATCCCTTTACTAGCTCAACTTAGAACACAGACTAAATTACTTACAGTTTTATATATAGATCTATTATACTCTGGATATCGGTACGGTCATTAATGTAATGCATATATTTAAGTTGTCAATACAGACAGTAGGTGACTAAATAGACTTCGAGAGTAATGAGGTGGAAGACACAAAATTAGAGTAAATAAATTGTTTAATAACAAATAGGGAGCATAAAAATATAGTATTCAAAAGTACGGTAAGATTTCCATAAATATTCTATTATAATTAGCTACTAGTCTTTAGTAATCATTTTACCTGGTAAACAAACTCATACCAATATTTGTGTAGTGAAATGATTGACGGGTGGCTAAGGGAATCAGAGCATTTGAGCATCGGAAATATTTATCTACGATTTTTATTAAGTTATTTTATTCGAATAGATTCGAACCGTTGCGTGTACGAATAGTTGGAGGGTGGTTTCGTATAACTATGATATCTAAGATCGATGTACTAGTGGTTGCCTAAATTGACGAGCCCTACAGTAATCACTTGCGGTGCATCAACGGAATACCGGGCGGCTTGTACTTTGACAAGGGTTAATGTCCCCAAGTAGCTCCGGGACACTACAACCAGCCGGGATCATTTCGAGACCCGGTGATCCAAGAGATAACCTGGGAAAGAATTGCTTTCTTCCCCATATGGTAGTATGGTGAGACGCTAACTTCGGCGAAGGGAAGGCATTGCCACAGTCATCGAGGACGAGTGCTTGAAGTGGATTTGAAAAGGAATTATACCAAACCTGGGTAATCAATTCGTCTATTTCTGCGCAACAGGCTGATATAACTATTCCAATAAAACATGGCGGAATCAAACTGACCGCGAAAGCAATAATTAATTAAGTTTACTCTGAAACCCCTAACTCCCCCAGGTCGTTCAGGCGGTAGCGATGATGACAAATTATACACTGAGAACTATTTCTCATTTCATGTAGGAAACTAAGATAATAAACTTAAAACCCTTTACATTTTTAAAATTGAAGTATCGGTTACAATAGTATGACAACTAAAAAAAAACATAATAAAGTGATTTAATATCTGCCAACTCAATATATGAAATAATCTTTACTTTAACAACGAACTTTCTTTTAAAATAACTATAATCAATATTATAAACTAGCTTTAAACAGAGTTGGGAAATATTTCTATTGGCATCGTTTGTTTATAGCATAAGTAAATAGGAAAAAAAATATAAATGTCTTCATTTGAATTATTATTAGTAGATACAAAATTTACAAACTATTTTCTAAAGACTAGAGCAGAGGAAAAGGAGAAAAGAAAATTTACTGACAGGTTTGAAACAGTAGTGTTATAAACGAAACAAAAAACTTACATGTGATTCATTTGATTGACAGATTAACTTATAACATTAAGCTCGGGAGAAGGTTAAAAGTTCATGTAACACAGTTACCCTTCCTTCTTCATCCGGCTTGGCTTCTCACGATGGTATTTCTGACGAACGTAGGCGCGCATTTGAAATCTACTTGGAAGGCATAGTCAATTTGGAGATTGGAAGCTGGAAATTGTGAAGCACATAAAACATGATCAGTCAGCGGTACAAAGATTCACATTGGCGGGACAGAGATCAGCTCCTGGCACTTAGCCCATCGACATTACGGTTTATTGGTGGACTTCTTAACAAAAGTTGGAGAGATTTCTCTAGCAACTGCTTTGCTGTTTTTGAGACGATCTACTCCCAGCCATGTCAAAAGTTAGAATGCTAGTTTTCTCTACGATGGCCACGGTTGACCTTTCTGTCTGGTTTTTGTTTTAGGCTCCGCCTACTTTTCTCTAGCCTTCAGCAATCCAGCTTGACCATACAATATCAGTTATCCATTTCCATTGTTCCGTTTTCAGCTATCTTTAACTTTGATACGCAATTTTAAATTGACAAAGTAATTACAAATATAAATTCCTTATCTAATTTCGAATACAACTCAATTACTCTATACATTTGTACAATACAGATTTTAATTAAAACCACTGATCAAAGGAATGTGACTTTTGATCAGTATTTTTAAACGACTTTGTATAATTCTAAAAGGCTAAAATTTAAGCAAATACACCCGCAATGAGACTTTTAAATTAAGCTGATATAAATTCACAAACCACGCACACACGAATATTATTTCATGATTTGTGACATTTATGCACGGAATCTTTACATATTTATTTACAAAACATAAAATATATATATCTCAATTTTTGTGACTTGAAATGGAAAAATCCCATTGCGGGCGAATAGTAGTTCGAATTACCGTACTTAAACACATGAAACTAAGATCGGTTCTTCGATCTGTCTGTTTCAATATATATATAATCAGTGTTCAGTTTTTATTAATATACCAAATCTTCAAACATTAATGGGCAGTAATTAAAAGAAATTGAACTGCCCACTAGCTGCCAATTTCGATAACTTTTTATATTAAAAAATTGAAAAACTGATTTAAATTAGCACTCTGGCTGATATTATTATATAAATATTATGGTACAGAATCATTTTTATATCTTAAAAAATTGCTTTCAGTAATATTTAAAAAAAAAAAAAAACATTAACATTCATAAATTTAATATTTTTACCATGTGACAGTTATTTTTGATCTTAGGGTACCATTTGTAAATATGTTCAAATGTCTCTTCATTTTATGCAGAAAATTTCACTTTAATATTCTTCCAGATTATGACTCAAGTAATTTCACATAAAGCTAAAAGTTACCAAATTTAAGAACATTTGTTAAATTGAAATAGATGTAAAAACATAAAAACAACTAGATATAGAAAACACGATGATAATGAAACTACTATTACATTTCTATATATATATATAAACAATAATTGTGGAAAAAAATTTTCAGATCATATTTAATTATAATGAAAGTCAGAACATTGTGATTTATCTCATTTAAACAAATAAAGAAAATATATAGTAAGTTTTTTTTTTTTTTTTAATATTCCTCTTTTAATGAATGTGAATGAATGAATAAATGTACACATATTAAATATGAATTAAACTGAGAGAGTGCAAATTTCTCAAGCGCTTATGACTACCAACAGCCAATCCGATTTCAATACCGTCTGCGCTTTATAAAATAATATTATTAAATATGAATGTAAATCTAACATTTCAATTTAGTTTATTAATTTTTTTTATAATATACTTTTAACTTATATGTGCATTCTACACAATTAAAAACATCTATTGTTTTATGCTAGAATTTATTACTGTAAAAGTTGTTAATTATCTGCATAATATTATATATATATAATGTCTGTTAATTAAAACAAAATTGTAATTATAATTGAAATAATAAATTTAACTGTTTAAAAACTATTATAAACAATCCTTAAATCTGCAGAAATACTTTTGATTAATTTCTTAAACCTGCTTTAACTGCCATTAAATTAAAAAAATAAATAAAGCAGAAGCAAACCTCATCAATTTAAATCCCAGGAATCTCCTATTTTAACGTTAACAGCTTGGCGATTTATTAAATGCATTTTATAGTTATGTATACAAATTGTCCCTTTAATTTTTCTTTTATTATGGTTTCTCTCTTAATGAAAAATTTTTACATTTTCAAAATCAAATTTAAATTTATATTTACATGTTTTTTCATGATCAAAGAAAACTGAAGGAGACATTAAATCACCATTATTTTTACTTTTTAAATGCTTATATAACAATTCCTGCTCCCTCAATCTCTTCTCAATACTGCCCCTAAATTCTCCTTTATATGATAGCATACAATCACAAAAAAAGTGATATATGACATTACTTTTCTGCTTGACAGATATGACATCTTTAGAATTATTGATTAATTTATTAATATTGTTTGGAATGTAGAATAAAACATTAAACACATAGTTATATATATATCCTTAAAAAAATTCACTTGTGGATTTGAAATAAATGGATTCGATATCCCTTGTTTACTATTAACACTTTCATGGATCATTTTCGTTATTGGTCAAGTGAAGTAAAACTCTGAAACTTTTAATTGGTCAAGTGACAAATTCTTTGATACAAATATTTTCATCTTTTAATATATATTGATTTTAGTTTCATTTTCAAAAAGTATATTAATTATTTGTAATGTTAGGAAAGTAAATGAAGGTTATTTCAAATATATATTTTTAATTGTATTTTATAGAAATATATGCAAAAGTGGAAAAATAAAAAAAAAACCATTATGAGCAAATTAGGAGCATTATAAATGTCATTTAAATCCCTCCCAGATTTCACGTTACAAATTTTTTAAGAATTTTTTAGGAAAAATCTTAACATCTTTCTCAAAATAATTATACTTTCAGCATATTATTAAAAAAATACACCAAAAATACATTATAATGCCAGAAAAATTTTCTAAAACATTAATCTTTGTTTGAAAGTCAAATAAACAGCTTGGAGCAATCTCAACTCTTGACAAGATGTCAAAATTGTTGCTATGGCTGGTTTCTTTTTTAATTTACAATCGTGTAAAGTATACAATTTTTTAATAAAACCTTACTACTTTTGTAAAATAACTATATTTTTATCAGATTTTATGAAAATTATTTATAATATGTACGAAACAAAATAAAAAAAACACTTCAAAATATATATTTTCGTTTTAGCGGTGAAAAAATATTTAACGGAATCATCAGCCAATAAGAATTGAGAATAGATTATCCAACCAAGCAAAACTGGCCTTCTTCTTTTGTGCAACATAAAACCCTCCTAGTATTGATTTTTTACTTGTAAAATAATTCAGAAGAGGGCAGCATCTTATAGGCCTTGCTCTAAGCTTTAATACGGGTATTTTTTCATCACCGTAACTAAAAAATTAGCTGAGTTAGAGCAATCTAAAGGTGACAACCCGATTTCGTGTTTCAGGCTGTGTAAAGATTAACTTTCATTTCCTTTAAAACATTATAACTTTTTTTTTAAAAATTGACATGAAGTATTGTTTATGTGTTCCATTTTATAACCAACATCAAGCAGTTCCTTAGCAAATATCTCAACATTTTTCACTTTATCACTTTGGTAACGACATAATTTTTCATTCTGAAATAAAAAAGATCTAAAAATTGCCATCTTATGCATAATTGGTACTTTTGATTTACAATTTATATATCCTCTTTTTTGCAGAGGTTTAATTATTAGTTTATAATTTAATATACTGTTATCTCTTGTAATCATTAAATCTAAATATTTAATATTATTGTCCTGTTCTTTTTCAATAGTCCAATTCAAGCCATTTAACTTATTTAATTCCTCTGCAAGTAAATTTATCCTATTCGTCTTTCCACAAACAAAAACATCATCTACATATCTTTTGTAAATTTTAATATCTCCAAAAATACATATATTTAAAATACTACTATCATATGTGTATACATATAATACTTCTCATTACAAATTTATCGTCTGTCCATCTATTTGCAGAGGTTAAAACTAATTTAATCTTAGTACATTTTTGGACACTTATCTTGATAATATATGCAGTTCTAGTTTATTCTCCAATTAAGATTTAAAATATAGAAAGAATATAGCATTATGTTGTAAAAAAAATGAATACAATGGCTAGAGGTCGATTTAATTATTTATTATAAAAACTTTAAAATTATTATTTGACAGTTATATATTTTGAATAAATTTGTTGTTTGTCTATTTGTTTGCAGAATTTAAAAATGAATAAAATACTTTTTGTTCTAAAAACTTAAATACCAGTTATATCAATGTCAATTTAATATTGAGTATTTTGACTCATTTAAGATACCTCCCTTTGACTGCTGTAATCCAATATAATTTTCTATATAAAATGATTGGTTACATTAGATTCCATTCATTTTGTGCTGTAAATGTTATTTATTACATATAGTGAATAGAAACCAATTTCAATTATTTATTCATATTTTTTTAAAATTATCACTCTATTACTATATATATATATCAGTATATATATTATTTATTATGTAATTATCACTCTATTACTATATATATATAGTCAGTATTTATATTATTTATTATGTACACATGGGTCTCATTTTATGCGGATTTGTTTAATGCAATTTTGAAGTTATGCAATTCATGTTTCTTCTTAATATATTTGTATGCAGTTTTCTTTTATGCAATAAATATTATTAGACCACAAGTCAAGCTCCAATAATGTGCTATTACTTTAAATATTTTAAAGTTCATGCACTCACATCATATTTAAAATAATAGTACATTATCAGAGTTCAACTTCCATCTAATAATTTTAATAATTTCAGCACATCATAATATTACTGTAATAGATTATATGCAATAAAGAAGTTCGTTATTTACTTAAAATCAGAATTTCTCCATTTTACAAGTTATAATGTAAATCTATTCAATTGTTATAGATGCCTATACTATGTGTGTTGTTGTTTTTGCATTTTAAATCACATTCTATTTTTGCTTTTTTAAAAAAAGAGTATGTAATCCATTAATCATTTAGTGTCCACAAGTAATAAATTTTACAAGATGATAATGTAAATCTGTTCAAACATTATAGATGCCTATACTATGTATGTTGTTGTTTTTGCATTTTAAATCACATTCCATTTTAGCTTTTTTAAAAAAGAGTACATAATCAATTAATCATTTAGTGCTCACAAGTTTATTTTTAAAAGGTGGGTAACAGAGGTGGGCACAATTAAATTTGAGAACTCAAATCTGATTTTTAATTGTAATTAACAATTTAAAAATTATGTAACATGATCTGAAATTAATGTGATGTGAAACAATGAAATTTGATTTTTAAACGGTATTGAAAATTAAAAATTAAAGACAAAAATAAGAATTTAATTTTTAATTGTCAGTTTTAATTAAATTTTGCCCAATAGTGGTGAGTCAATGTCTTTTTATTATCGTAAGTCTAAGTTCTTATTTTTATTTTAAACTTTTAGTTTACCCTAATGGAAAGGAAAAAACCCCAAGAAAATGAATTTCTTTTGAAACAAAAATTTCAATTTTAGATCGCTTAGCGAAATGGGAAGGATCAGCAGCAATTGGGAAATATTTTAATTGTATTCCCTCTTAACTTCATTTAAGAAAAAGCTACAGTACATCACATCACATCATGATGAATCTGATGTCTCAAATAGTGATAATAATTAAAATACTGTACATGTATAAAAAATGTAAATTATGCATAAAATATATATTGTTTTGAATAAAATTTAATACTGTAGTTAATAAAAAAATATAAAAAGTTTGTCTTCTATCAAGTTTTTTCAAATTTGAAAATTTTTATTAATCATATTTTATTTTCTTATATTTTTTTATGTAAAAATTTAAAGTAATTTTATGTTGTTGCTTTGCTTTTATGCACTTTTTGGAAAATTATAGTATGTATCACCTATTTTTCAAGGTAAGTTAAGTCTATTTTTGTGAGATTTCTTTTGTGGGCATTTTCTGAGGAACCTATCTACTGCATAAAATGAGACACAGGTGTATAAGCATTTCATATGCTGTAATTGTAATGACGTTTTTTTCTGTGTATTTAAGCATAAATTAAAATATTCAAGAGTGAATCAAATGATCTAGTAATCAATAATACTATTTTTTGATTTATGTAAAGTTGAAAAAGAGATATAATTCTATACTCAAGTCTATATGTGAGTAGTAAATCAAATCATGTACTTTATTATGTATGAAAATTAAAAGAATAACAAACTTCCTAAAATTCTCACCTGCAACCAAGCAGCAATCATAAAAAACATACACAGTACTTAACAAATGGAAATTTTTTATAGACTTAAGATACAATCATAGGAATGATAATGGGAATTTTTATGTGTATTAAACTCAATATAACATTGAGTTAGAGCACATAAGCAAATATCAAATGAAATAGAGAGTCATGCTAAAGCTTCTGAACAACTAATATAATTTTTATTTGGCCAACAATTGAATTTAATTTTATATATACATTGCATTCTCCAAATTAAGAGAGTAATATTTTAGTACATTTTGAATGTTAAAATTTTTTTTTTAAACTGTAAGATCTGTTTGAATAAATGATATATTCTGTAAAACTATAATAGATAAATATTAAAAAACCGAACTTTTTATCGTGAAGATCATTTAATTTTGAATTAAACCCTCCATTATACTGCCATCAAAGTCCTTAATATTTTTTAATCACCATAGTGCTAAACGTAGGTTTTAGTGCTACTATCGGTAAAATGTTTTTTTAGTTTTTTAAAATCATGATTATTCTGATAATGTGCAAGAAAGTTATAAAAGTCTATTTCAATATAATAATAACAAATCTTATGCAAATATAGTCAGGAACAGCATTAATCATAAGCCTTCTGAAAATATGGTAGAAAATGAAGAATTTTTATTCTTGATTGATATTTTAGAATCTGATTCTGAAAAAACAAAAGTTATACATCAACACGAAATAAGCATACATATTTTTTTTCTGATTACTATAATAAAAAACGGTACAAAGATCTTAATTTTCGATTTAATAGGACCATTCCCACAAATTTACATAAGTCACTATTAATTTTTAAGAGTGACAAAAACCTGATACTGGCAATAACAGATGCCAATTGTTCACTATATAAATTCCCCACTAATTTCCTATCTAATCTAATAAAGAAAAAAACAACTTGGATGGGGTATAAACAGGATTTAACCCATACCCAATTATCAGTATCTGGCACTAGAGTTTAATGACTGGATTTCAAAAAACAACTTTAGAAGCTGTATCAGAACCCTTGGCAATAACACTATATGCTATATAGATCTAACAAAATCCATGTCTCTAGTAGGGAAGATTAAAAATTGCATTATGTTCCTTCATGAGACTCAATTGCAAAAAGTGTTGACCATTTTTGGAAAAATCACAAAATTCAAATACCTCCTAAAAGAAAGAGCTGGAGAACAGATTCTCTCCAATTCTGCCACTTTTGAACTAGCTCTGAAACAGAATGTCTCTCCCACTGACATTCCAACTGTGATTTGTTACAAAGCTTCTCCATTGAGGACACATCTGGTCAAGGACTCTGTAACTAGAATCTGCACTAAATGTGGCACAAAGAGAAGTCATTTCTACAAGTGCCACAAGCCTGCACCTCAAGACTTAAATACATTAGATACACACACTCCAACCTCATCTATTTTCACTTCAATGATAAATTTATAATTCAGAATACAAGTAATAATATAAAAATGAAAATTGTTCAAACATCTTCTAACTCATTTGTCCTCAAACAATAGGAAACAGAATTCAGTACAAAAAAAGAAGAGCAGTCATGAAGCCTTAACAGAAAACCTTAGTACAATCAATCTAAGATCCATCCCAGATAAAGCAAAACAATCTCAACTGAACACATCTAAACTAGACAGCCAAAATAATGAAGATACTTTTCTCAAGATAAAGAAGACAATTATTTCCAATGACAGCAAAACTAGCTCTATCTCCCCATTGAATGATGAAGATTATCCAGTCTCAAAAAGTATACCCTCCCTTCAAATGAGTGCTAAAGTCAAACTCCTAAAAGGCAACATAATGGAGAAAAACAAAGCTAAAAATAAATCAAGTTCTGATGATGAAGGAACCATGGACTATGTGGATTAAATTGCGATTACCAAGAAAAGAAAATCTTCCAAAACTGACAAATCCAGTTCAGAAAAATAATTATTACAAGGATCAAAAATAAAGGTTCAAATAGCAAATATCTAAAACAACAAGATAAAGTAACTAATAGAAAACCTTGGAGAAAAAAGCTAAAACTTGTGTAGAAATAAAGAAACAAGCCACCCCAACATCTACAATGAATTACTCTAAAATAAGGTTGAGGAGCTCGAAGGGAAACACAGAGATCAGCATATCTCAGTTTAACTCAATGAGTGCTGACAGAGAATCAGTGTTTTCTGATTCCAAAGGGGAAGTCATAACTAATATATAAAATAATTTGAAACACTACATCATATTTAAATTTCCCAGCTAGCTTATCTTAAGACAGATGTTGGAAAACTACACTCTCCAAGCTATGAGATATAAATATAAGGGATTGAACAAGCATTAATTACAAAATTAGAAGATGTAGAATCAGGTTCATATCTACCTCTCCATGATGTCATCTGATCAGTTTGATTATCCCTTATTACCAATCAATATCATAGCTTAACTTGGAAAACCAAACATTAATTAATAAATTAGAAGATGTAGAGTAAGGTTCATGGCTACCTCTGTCAGATTAATATAGTTCTTGATGAATATATCTGATAGTTTTGACTTAAATGAACATTGCTCCCAGTATTCTCTGGGCTACCCTTCACCTCACGAAGATAGTCATTAGCTCTACCATCTATTGTGGTAGATCAAATCCTAGGCTAAATCAGGAATGGTTCAAAACTAGGTTCAGATTAACCTCCCAGATTATGTTCTGGACCTTAATAGTCAAGTATCTGCTTAAATTAACAAGAGAGAAGGAATATTTGATCTTGACATATGGTAACAATCATCATAAGGAAGACTTTGGTACCTTTTATTGTCAATCGAGTGGTGTTCTTTGAGAGGAGTTAAATGATTACAACATGCATTACGCCACTCTCGAAATTTCACAGATTAATAATTGTCATTTTACTCATCTACAGAATCTAGCTTTTAAGTTTTTCAGTGTTTTACAACAAATGATTTCTATATATGTACAATAATATTTTATGCTTATTATTTGTATATAATAAAATTATTTTGAAAAAAGTTTATGAAAAAAACAGAAAAAAAAAGTAATATTTAAGATTTGAATTTTCTTTTTGTTATAGTTAATTATAAGCTAATATTTTTTTTTGTCATTTTAAACGTATATATAAAATAGTAATCAACACATACAATAAACCTTGCAACGTGATTAATGTAACCCTTAGATCCAACCCATATAAAACTTATACAGTGTGATTGCTCCTGTAACCTTTGCAATCAAAGCTATATGTAACCCATAGAATTAATAAAGATTATTGTTGAAACGAAAAACAAAAGTTTTTAGACAAAAATAAAAAATAAGCCATTTTCATTACATTAATTTAATGAATTATCATTAATAGGTATTACTAATAAATTAAAAGTTATATGTATACGTGAATTTTATAATGATTATATATTTATAATTTTAGTAATAGAAACTTAAATGAATAAAGAAAAAAAGTTTTTATTCATTTTTCATTTCAAAGCAATTTTTATTCTTTTTGTTTGTCACTGCAGCTTTTATTATATTATAAAATAAATTACGATGTTTAAAACACCTGTTGGTTAGTTAATAATGATTCTTTAAATTAAACATGGACAGAGCTTCTTGTCAGTTTCCAGAATAATGAAATCATTGCTCTTTTAATAATTAAAATATGTTCAATCTCAAACAAATGAACTCGGTGGTTGCATGTAAATTTAATGTTAAGAATATAATAATGCTTTTCATGCTGAATGAAAATGTATAATTATTGGAATTTAATATCTAAGTTATTCATAAAAGAATGAAATATATAATAATAGTATTCAGATAATTCATTTATGCTTGTTTGTTTTCTTTTTAATAGAAATAATAGAATTTCTGAAAGTTATTTAAAAAAAAAAAACGTTCAGTTCTATACTACAAATAATTTTTACATGAATATCCAATCATAAATTTTCCAGTATATGCAAAAAAAAAAAAAGAGAGAGATAAATTTTAGACAAATTCTTGATACGCTCATAAATAAAATTGTTTTTTGGCAGAAAATTAAATTATTATTGTTTGGGAAATAAACAATGTTTTAAAGTAAATCTTAAACTGATTTGCCAACTAACCGGCTTCAATGTCTATTGAAATTAAAATAATAATACATAAATTGTAAAATTTTTTCGCGTTATGAGCATTAATTAATGAATTATTAAATTCTGCTAATGATTTTTGATGGCATGGGAGGTAAAACAAAGCAACGGTTCTATTTGTAAAATGGATGGTATATCAAAAGCCACAGAAATATGTCTAAAAAGGCTTCACTTTAAAAACGAGAAAAAAAAAATGACACACACATTGTATATGTTACTAAAATAATGAACACAATTAAAATGAATAATAGAAAAACAAATAGAAGTGCAACTAAATAAATGTTTAAATTAAGAAGTATAAAAATTAAATCTATATAAGATTAATTTCTATATTCTGAAATTGAAAGTATTTTCGTAGCAAATAATTTAAAGTTATGAAGATAGTAAACTTTTATGATATGTAAACTTTTTCACTTTATAAATAAATAAAGTAAATAAACTGACTCATACAAGATATACCAACTAACAGAATAGAATAAAAAAGTTGCTATTTTACTCAGTAATCTTAACAAATAAAATACATCAATATGTTTTATGTAGATAATTACAACTGCAGTAACTTTCAAGTAAAGGAAAATAGCAAGAATTGGTACAAGAAATATCTCATATTAAATGAGACATTATTGGAATATATATAGTTAGAAGAAAGGTTGAAAAGGCAATTGATTTATAAAATGAACATTTACTTTACTACAATGATACAAACAGTGGAAATACAAGTAGAGGACAATATATTTTAAATAAAAAATAGAACAATATTGTGGAAATTGATAGTGTATGGTAAGATTAGTTATTGAAATTATAGCAGTTTCCAAATATAGATAATTTTTGTTAACACTCAAACAAGTTCTCAATGTTAGGAAAAAGTAGAATATTTTTATATGGATATAAAAAAGCTTCTCATCAATCGAAATAATATTTTTCAATTGGTATGGCAGACTTCTATACTGAAAGTGGTAAACAATTAAAAGACAAAAGTGCTGAAGGTCAGGGTGATAAAAATGTGAGTTTGCAGGAAAAGGACAAATTTTATGAGTTTTTTTTTTTTAAAGAAATTTTTAAATGTCAATGGACAAAGAAGGATCAAAATAAAAAAAGGATAGAATTGTATTATATTTTGACTAACAGATAAGGTATACTTCAAGATGGTTATGTTTCCAATAAATTCAACCCAGGAAGTGATCATCAATTAGTAAAATGTATGATACATGTTAATGCAAAATGAGAGAGACAAAATCTTTCAAGAAAAAAAAAACAATATTGATAGTTGATATCTCTCATCTTCAGAAACATTCTAATGAACTTAAATTAAAATTTGAAAATCATTTTTATATATAAAACGTGATTCAGATATGAATAAAGTCAATAGGAAAGTAACTCATATACCTTTAAAATTGCAACAAAGTATGTTGTGGAGAAAAAAAATAGCTATTGTCTAGTAAAACTTCTACTAAGACTAGAGTATTTATGGAGGAAAGAAGAAATATGGAAATATTTAAAAAATGATGCATTAAGAAGAATTTAATATCATGTCTTTTGTAAATAGTTGCAAAATAAAGTTGATAATGTTATAAGAAAGTATAACTCTGAACTAACAAGAATGGTATAAAATACAATAAAAGACAGAAGTGTGTAAAACAATATTTTGTTATTGATAGGAAACATATTTCTGCAATAAGAAAAAAAAGATTTAACTATTACCAAAATAAAGATGACATCATGAAATTGGTAGAATACTTATATCAAGAACTGTATAATAATAAAGAACAAGAAAATGTACCTCCTACAACATCTTCTAAATTGTGAAGGACTTTAAATGAATAAGTGAGAAGTGTAATTAAATTTATGAAGAAGAGACAAGGTCCAGGTAATGATGGGATTATGATCAATATCATAAAGGAAGTAGATAAAAATATAAAAAAATATTGGGCTAAGTTATTTATCAAATACTTAAATGATAAAGATGTACCAGATGATTGGAAGGATTCAGTTTTAATATTAATGTTTAAAAAAGTTGATAATGAAGACATTAGAAATTATAGTCTTATCAATCTTTTATCATTTTTTTTTACAATTTTTTTACCAAGGTAATTATAACTCATCTCCAAAAAATGTCAGATTTCAACCAACCAAAAGAACAAGCTGAATTTAAAAGTGATTTTAGTACAGTGAATTATATACAAGCATTGACAGAAGTTATAGAAAGGACTGAAAAAAAGTGTTTCTGTTAAGCTTTGAATTTGTAAATTATGTAAGGGAATTTGATTCTATAAGCTTTATTCAGTGATTAAAATAATGGATCATTCATTTATAGACCCAGAATATTGTTATATTATGAAAGATATTGATAAAATAGATTACATAATGCAACTAGAAATATTAACATTGGAAATGGTGTTGAATGGAGTGCACAACAGAATGACTCCTTATCTCCAAAAATTTTTACAGCAGTACTGTAAGGTGTGTTTTGTTAATTGAAATGGGAAGGTAAAATAATAAATTAAATGGATATTATTTAAATCATTTGTATTTTGCCAATGATGTAGTTGTTTTTGCAAATAATGTTTCAAAGCTTCACAAAATGTTGCAAGAAGTATCAAATGAAAGTAATAACATAGCATTAAAGGTAATTATTAAAGAGATTAAAATAATGTTCGGTAAATTTTCTCAAAAGATTAAAATAAAGATTGATAATGATGATTTATATGAAGTTAACAACGACTTGGTGAGATTATTACTACAGATGGGGAAATAATGGATAAAATTATTCATAGAATTATATGTGTTTGTGGTGCTATTGGTAGAAAACACTTAATATTAAAAGGAAACATGACAGTGTTTTAAAAGAAAGTTATTTAATAAATGTGTTTCACCAGTTCTTATTTATTGATCTGGGACTTATACACTTAACAGAAGAGCAGCATAAAAACTTCAGACCTCTCATAGAAGTATGGAGAGATGCATGTTAGGAGTAACAAGATGAGATTAAAAATAAAATACATGGGTAAGCAAACTTACAGGTGTTAATAACATCATTGAAAGATTTAAGAGATTGGAATTCGGGTAGACATATTGGTAAAATAAATCTTAAACTGAAATCCTAAACTGGATTCCAAAAGATTATAAAAGACTTAGAAAAAGACCACATATGTGATGGATGGACATAATAAAGAAGTTTGTGGGGTATGTTGTTGAGAAGAGAAACTAGATATAAGAAAAGATGAATTGACATTGATATATGATGATGATGATGATTAAATCAACTAATTTCATCAATATAATAATTATCTTATAGCTTTGTATATTTTACATAATATTTCAATAGAGAAAAAAAAATTACTCAAATACTTTTGTTCTCTTTTTACACAATACTAAAAACTCAGTCTAGCACATTTTAGGTTTAAAAATATTGATGTACATATGACTTAAAAGAGATTGGATAATCATATTATGCATGAAGTTGTATTTTGTATCCTCAGTAAGGATAAACTTTATTAGTAATATTTGAACTTTGAGATATAATTTATTTCTAAAAATTAAAAATACTACCTATTACCATGTAAGAGATTTTCTTTAAGGCTTACTTCATAATACATATCAAATTAACATACAAATAATTGAATCTATAAATGACCACTTTGATAAAATATGGCTTTACTTGATTATAACAAATTCTTTATTTTATTACTATAATATTCATAAAAAAATTTTAAAAAAAGTCCCAGATGCAAAGTAAAACCATATAAAGTCAATTTATAATTCATGTTTTCATGGGAACAAAACACAATTCAAATGTAATAAAGGAACATATGTTCAAAAATATACACAGTTTTAACATTGTCTTATTATAAAAACAGACAAGCTTTTAAACATTTTTATCCAAACATGTGATATTAATTAAATGTACCTTTCTAATTTCTTATATCCAATATTACTTAACCTAAAACTGCCAAACAGTTTATTTTCATGTGTAATATTTTTTTATAATACTAAGATAATATGGATTTTTAATCTTCAACAATACTTGGTTGGAGGGTTTTTTTGGTAGAAATAACTTGATGCTAAAAGGAAATATGCCTATGTGTTTGAAAATGAATGTTTTTTAATAAATGTCTTTAACCAGTTCTTGCATATGGATCTGAGACTTGGACATTTAATAGAAGAGCAATACAGAGAGTTCAGACCACTCAAAGAAGTATGAAGAGATGCATGTTGGTAATTACAAGAAGAGATCAAAAATGCAATATATGGGTAAGAGAACAAACAGGTGTTACTGATCTCATTGAAAAAATTAAAAGACTGAAGTGTAGCTAGACATATTGCTAGAAGAGATGATAATAGATGGACAATTGAAATCTTTAACTGAATTCCAAAAGATTGTTGAAGACACAGAAAGAGACCACATGTGAGATAGATGGAGGAAATAAAAAAGTTGAAGGGGTACCATGGGGAAGAGAAGCTAAAGATCTGAGAAGATGGATTGAACTTGGAGAGACCTTCATCCTGCAGTGGATTGATAATGGTTGCTGTTGATGATGATGATGATGATGATGATATATAATATTATAATTCGATGTTTGTATTTCTTCAAAATAATATACTAATCTTATAAGTAAATATTAGTAAATATAGTAATCATTTTTTTATGAAAAGGACAAAAATATATATATATATTTATCATATAAAAATGTATATTGTTATTAGTTATTGTATAGAATAAATAATATAAAGGATTAATATCGTTGCTCTTGATTGTTAATTATTATTATTATGATCTACAATATTGTTTTATATTTTTATTTATTATAATGAGTTTATTTTAAAAGAACACAGAAAAATCAATAAACATTTCTTCAAATAAATGTTTGCTTTGTAAAAGAGTAGTGCAAAAATAGAGAGACTATCTTTCAATTTCTTCATTTAATAACTGCTAAGATAATAAGAGTGAGAGAGAAATAAACTATCATTTGCAACTATGTTTTTTTTTTCAAAGAATTTGGATAAATGAAATATATTAATGAAAATTTCTGTTTAAAATTAAATTTTAGCCATGTATATTAATATTCTTAATGTCTGACCCAAAGTTGTAGGTTTATTAAAATATGAAAAAAAAACTTGATCAAAATTTTTTTAGATATTTTTTAATTTAACAACACTAGCAAAAATAAATAAATACATTTGTAATACAATTTTTGTACACATGTACTGTAATATGATGCTGTAAATGTTTTCTACGAAAATATTTTTCTCCAGCATTTGAAAAATTATTATTTTGATTTTTTAAAACAAGGAGAATATTTGCATAGAAGACATTTACAAAAAAAAACAAAAAAAAACACTATATACAACGAAAACATCTCGCCAAAAGTTAATTTTAGCAGTAATATAGCTTTAGTGCCAGTCATAATCCATTTTAAAATATAATATATTTAAATAAATATTATGAACATCCATAGATAAATCAATGCTTAAATTATATATATATATATTTTCCTTTCTATATGAATATCAATAACACTTATTTAAATATTACAATAATTCAGAAAAAAGTAAAGAAAAATGATTTCGATTTACAAAAAATATAATATTGTAAATGCTGAAAAATTAAAATTCTTCATAATATTTACTAAAAAAAATGACATATTTAAAATATCACCGATCCAGATTCCCTTGTCCATCTAATTCTCGTATAATTTTGCTGTCATCCATTACATACTTCAAATATAATATCGTTAATGTTGAACAATTACTTGATATATTCCTAATATTTACAATTATTCTAAAGCATACTTTAAAAGTCATTCATCTGATATTCATGTTTCTTGTCCACCTAACCTAAAAATAAGTAAAAGAAAAAACAGTTTAAAACTAAAACATATTTATATTATATAAAATCTAAAATTTGTTCTAAATAAATATCTTTATACATTTTTCTCAGAGTGGTAGATCAAAAAGCGAGGCCACATGCATAATCCAATATTCCACTGCACATAACAAAATCTGGTTTTCTTCCAAATCTATTTTCCACTGGTATTTGTTTTTGAGCAGCAGATACAACATGATTTTCAAAGATTAGGTGGAACACACTTAATAAATTGCTGACTAGTTACTAAAATCCACAAAAATAATAAAGTTCCCATTGACAATTGTCATCTTAAAATTAAAAAGACAAAAACAACTATTTGTATGTTTTCTATACAATATAAAAACAGTCCATATAACTGGATCAGGGAAATGTCAATATATTTTTATGATAGTTTTTTTGTTTATCAATTTATAATTGTGCAATAAAATGACAGAAATTGTATAAAAAGATCAACATTGACCATGGAATTATTAGAATTGCAAACTTCCCTAAGTCAGTTACAATGTTTGATACATCATGAATGGTAATCAAAAGGCTGACTTATATCTTGTCATGCCATTTTAAGGTCAGCATTTTTTCATGCTGAAAAATTTTAGATTTCCACTTTTTTAATACTTTGTTTTTCATATTATGTGGTATAAATTTTCTTGTAATATTAACGTACCATAAATGCTATAACTTTTCTCTCACAAGTGGATTTTGCAAGAGATGTCATGTGGATAAGCATCATATTACATATCATATGCTGTACTTTTTGCAGCATAAATAATATGCACATAGAGCTACTTCTGACTTCATAACATGCTAAACATTTTCACTCTAAAGTGAGCTTTATTTTTAGTATTGTGTTTTATCCAGATCGATCTGTTCTGTGACATAAAAAGCATTGAATTATTCTCTAAACATTTCCAACAGTTTATAAGGCTAGATCAGCTTTGAATATAGATGGGTTTCTGAGTCAAAGTTTTCTTCATCTTTAAAATGGAGAAATTACATTACCAACATAGATCTAGTATGGTTTATTGCTTTTGAAAACACTGGTACAAGAAGTATTTCATTTCTTTTCCAGCAACATTTTGTGCATGACATATTTATGATACCTTTGCAACATCAACAATCCAAAAAATAACCACATCAACTTCTCTGAAGTGAGTGTCCATTTGTTATGACTGAACCATCATTTCCTGCCATACTTATATATGAATAGATCAGCAGAAATTTTAGTTTTATTTACAATTATTTCAAGCAATGCACCATCAAAAAATAGTCAAATAATAGTAGAGACTGAGGATCTGCACTCATCATTATAAGCATACTTGACCTTATCATGAAGGGAAACTATGGGAGGACTGAAGAATATTTCTGAGATCCTTATTCCTAGTACTAATATGATAAAACCCAATTTTCTTTTCAGAAATAATCACTATCAAGTGAAGAAAAGTTAAAGCAGCTATAATGTCTGGGATCCGAAAAAGTTTCACACTCAGATTCAGATTGATAGCTTGTTCCTGCTTTAAGAAGGTTTTTAATAAATGTGTTTTACCAGTTCTTACTGATGGATCTGAGACTTGGACATTTAATAGAAAAGCAATACAGATACTTCAGACACTCAGAAGAAGTATAGAGAGATGTATGTTAGGAGCAAGAAAAAGGATCAAAAACACTATATATGGGTAAGAGAACAAGAAGGTGCTAGTGACCTCATTGAAATAATTAAAAGAGTGAAGTGCACTTGGGTTGGACATGTTGCTAGGAAAGATGATAAAAGATGAAGAATTGAAATCTTAAACTGGATTCCAAGAGATTGTAAAAGACTGAGAAAGAGACAACATGTGAGACAGATGGATTAAATAAAAAGTGTGAAGGGGTCATGTTGAGAAGAGATGCTAAAGATCAGAGAAGATTGATTAAACCTGGAGAGACCTTTATCCTGCAGTGGATTCATAATGGTTGATGATGATGATAATAATATAAATCCCTGAGAAATAAATTTATCTATAATTTTATATATAATTAAATTACCTTTTTTAAAAAAAACTAAATTCATACATACATTTATTATTATGATGATGATGATTATTATTATTATTATTATTATTATTATTATTATTATTATTATTATTATTATTATTATTATTATTATCATCATTATCTTCATCATCATCATCATCATCATCATCATCATCATTATTATTATTATTATTATTATTATTATTATTATTATTATTATTATTATTAAAATATTAAAAAAATAATATAATCAAAATTCAAATCTACTTACAATTAAAATCAGCAATTTATTATTATTATCATTTTTTTTTTTGCAAAAGTTATTATATTATTTTAGTATCTAGAGAAAAACAAAGAATCATGAAAAAGAAGGAATGTTTCTTTTAATAAAAGGGAATCAATTTTGCATAGAGATGAAATATAAAACTGAATGTTAATATGAAAATTATTTCATAAGATTATCATTTTCAATCATTATATATCCACATCAGAATGAAGGTATTTCTAAATTCAATATATCTTTTTGGACCTCTAACTTCTTGTCTGCATTATTCCAGCACACATTCTTATTTTGTCAGTCTTGCACATGATTTTATTTTAGGTCTTACCAAATTAAAATTTCAACTGTCCTTTTATTATAATCCGTTCTTGTGATATACTCATTGGGAATCCACTTCAGTCTATTAATTTTTTCAGTAATGTCAGATGTTCATTTCAGTCTCGTTATTATTTGAATGATGTAAGTAATATCAATTTGTTCTCTCTCGCTCTCTCTCTCTTCATGTTTTTTTTTGTTTTACCTAACATACATATATCTCATATTTCATTGAGTGTTCTGAAGTATCTGGATTTATTTTTAGTTATGTGCCCAAGTCTCACATTCATAAGTAACAAATGGTATAACACATTTATAAAAATCATTTCTTGTTGAACATGTATACATATTTTTTTTTAATATGGAATTATTTCTACCAAGCAAACTTCAACTATATTTAAGACTGTGATTAATTTAGCCCATGATGTTTCTATACATACTTAATGATCTGACCAATATATTTGTAATGTTTAACTTCTCCTCACTCTTCATTCTTTATTTTATTCTTTTAAAAAATCCACTGAATATTACTTTAAACTTTAGTACTTCTTGCATACTTTCACCTGATAACTCTTGCATCATTTCCTGAGGCTCTAGAGCATTATTTGATAAATCAATCATATTACCAGCAAAAATATATATAATTTAAACAATCTTCATTTAATTGTACATCTTAGTTTTCCATATTAATCCACAAAATCTTTTTTCAAGACTGTCAGAAGTTTTGGGTATATGGAGTCACCCTGTATTATTTCCATTACATACTGATATTTTGAGAAACTAGCATTCACCAATTGTCAAGGTTAACTCTTGAAAAAAAAATTGTTAGATCTCAAACAGTAACAGTAACTGAGTGTGAGATGAAAAAAAGATTCAGCTTGAAGTAGTTAAGCATTCAGAATACCATTAGAGTTCTAACAATTTTTTTTCAAGAGTTAAGCTTGACAATGGTGGATGCTAGTCTGTTGAAATATTGGTATATAATGGAAAAGAATACATGGTTTTACCCAAAACATAATTTATCTATATCATACAGCCATGGCATCATTAAATATATATATATATATATATATATATATATATATATTTAATATGTATGTATATATATATATATATATATATATATATATATATATGTTAAAACGAAGATTTGCACGGGTTAAATATATAAAATACATATTTTGCGGGTTCATCCGTGTTAAAAACTTTTAATATCAATTTACTGACGTTTCGACTTGATCACACAAGCCATCCACAGAGTTATAAAAAGGTAGAAAGACGGTTGTAGAGGCGCTACAATCACTGGTTTGAATAAAACATTAAAAATCCCACCAATAGCAAAAATGTTAAATTTAAGAATGTTTTTTAAAGAAATCTTTCCAAATAGGAGGAAGTTTGCACGTATCATCTCGCTTATTGATACAATCTGGCCTTTTAAGTATCTCAATGGCTTCTCTGATTTTGCATTGGTAGAGATTATCACATCTGGATATGATCCTGGTACTAGAAAAATCTATTTTATGACCTGAATCTATAGTATGGAGTGAGAGTGCTGATGATGATGAGTGTTGTTTAACTGCATTAGCATGCTCATCTCTCCTAACACTGATGCGACGATTACTCATACCTATGTAAGAAGCTTTACAATTTTTACATGAGATTTGATAGACACCATGAGATTCAAGAGGGATTGAATCCTTAGGCTTGGTTATTATATTGCTGATCTTTTGATGAGCAGAAAATGCTGTATCTATATTATAGCGTTTTAATATACGTCCGATACTGTCTGTAGTTCCTTTTACATATGGAACACAAATCCTAATAGCTGACTTATCATCTTTTTGTTTCCTATTTTGTCTATTTTGGGCTTGAAATAAGGCTTTTTTTATAAATTTGTAATTATAACTATTGGTGGGATTTTTAATGTTTTATTCAAACCAGTGATTGTAGCGCCTCTACAACCGTCTTTCTACCTTTTTATAACTCTGTGGATGGCTTGTGTGATCAAGTCGAAACGTCAGTAAATTGATATTAAAAGTTTTTAACACGGATGAACCCGCAAAATATGTATTTTATATATATATATATATATATATATATATATATCTATATATATATATATAATATAAAGGAGAACAACATTTATTTCAACAAAAACTCAATCAAGTAAGTTATTATACATTTAAGAAAACTGGTTTATCTTCAGAAATTGTCACTTAGTAATAATTGATAATTTATTTGTAACATCAATGGTTAAAGGCCAATTCTATTTTCATGGATATTATCTCCTCATTTCTGTTTTTTATTATAATAACAATATATGGAATATTTAACATATATAAATCTCTGAAGTAATTAAAAATATTATTTGCAGAATGCCAAGAAAGATGCTATTATTTCCCATTGCCACACTTATAATATAAGCTTTCAGAATTTAAATCCATATAATAACATTTGTTTGAAGTAAAGTAGGATTTATTTTACTTCAATAAAAAAAACTCAACGTAAAGAGTTGTTATAAATTTAAATAAAAAAAAAAAAACTTGTTTGTCCTCAGAGATTGTCAATTAGTAGTAATTGATAAGGTTTTAGTAACATTAAAGGTTAAAGATCATTTGTATTAACATGGATATTATATTTCTATTTCTATTCTTTATTATGATAGCAATCAATTGAAATATTTAATTCAATATATATATATCACCCAGTGGATGACTTGTGTGATGAAATCAAAATATTGATATATCAATATTTACATTTTTTAACATGGATGAACACGCAAAATATGTCTTTTATATATGCAACCCATGAAAATCTTTGTATCAACATATATATAAATTGGTGAAGGGAATTTTTTTTTTTTTAAAAAAGGGAATAATTTTCAATAGAGATGAAAATGGTTAAAGTATATAATATTAAATGGTATTGTTATACAAATATCCAAAATTAATATTTATGCATTGAAGATACATTAAAAAGTTAAAAATTTAAGGCCTCACTTCAAATTTACCAACAAGTCTTACAAAATTTATAAAAAGCAATTTTAATATTAAAATTTAGTTAGTTATGATATTATATATATTGTAAAAAATATTTAAAACCATCATTAGTCAAATATTTGTACTATAAAGGCTTCTGAATTTGTTTTTTTTCTAAAAAAGTTCACTTATTTTTGTCATATATTTTTTTGTAAACGACAAGGTAAGATAGAAAAGATAAAATGGCAAACAACCCAAATGATCAATATGCATCATTGGTATGTTTTTTAATTGATTTTCATGAAAATAAATGTTCTTTCGTGGTTGAAATGAAACATGAAAACAATGGAAGACTTTAGAAATAGTTTCTGTTTATAAATATTTAATGTAATATGACGCATGTTGGAGAAATGTAAAATTCCCTTTGAATGAACTTATTGCTGCGATAATGCATTACCAAAACACTGATAAATAGAGACATATATCAAAACTGGCAGCAATGTTGAAGAATATCAATCAACAAAAATGAGTTTTTTTTTCAATTATTATTTTTTTCTTTTGAAACCGAATAAACTCCTCTTTTCTGACAACTGGATTTCATTGATCTGTGAATTCAAAAATACCTCATATTAAAGAGTTTGTTGCACACAATTTATGCTACTTGAAAATATATATTTATACCAACAATTGTTTTTATGTCCGAAACATAAAGTCTATATGATTTTTTTTCATTATAATAAAAATAGAATGCTAATTGTCTTTATATTTGGAGAAATTTAGAGTCAAATTCTGTCAATTTTCTGTAAAGCAAAAACTACATATAAGTACTATTTAAAATTTAATAATAATATAATATCTACTACATATTTTCATCAAACAATCAATAAATTATAACTAAATCTCTAATTGTATACATAAACATTACAACTTTTGTATATGTCCTTTTGATTATTTGTTAGTTCTTTATTTTTTTATTAACTTAATTATAATTTCTCAATACTGGATTAAAACAAATTGATTTTGTTTCTTTTTTAAAATTTGTTATTAGTTTGATACTTCTTTAAACAAATATATTAAAAAATATATAAAAGTTGAATATCAGAATAAATTATAATTTAAAAAATAACCTGTAGCCAATAATAATTTTATTACAGAAAATATGTTTCATGATTGAAATGAATTTGAAATACATGTTCTATATATGATATCAGTGTATAACTTTATATATAATTGTGCATTTGATATTCTGTATAGATAATTGATTATAGAATTATTGAGTCTTAAAAATCAGCTATTAGCAAATATTTGAGAACGAACTGGCACGTTCAAGCAAAGTGGAAAATATTATTGATAGCAGAGATGTTAATAATACACATGATCAGATCGAGCTATGCAACACATAACACGATCACATTTCCAGATCGCGGCCCACCTCGGCTGCTAGATTCAAACCTCTACTATCCAAACACTTTATTTGTTTCAGAGTAAACCCTGGGTGGCAGCTAGTCTAAAACTAACATGTTCGGACATTAGGCCCATAATCCAGTGCTCGAAAAATCCCTTAACTAGTTCATTCTGTTTTCTAATTCAATAACAAAATATAGTTTCAATTAGTGGTGAAAAGAATTGACCGACAAATAAAGCTTTAAGTTTAAAAATAATTTATTTTAATTAACATTTATTAAATTAAGTTTAAATATTTTATAAATCTTATTTACTAATATTACACACGGACATTTTTAATTCACACACTATAATCTTAGGAGAAAGCATTAAATAATACTTGAAATACAAAATACAATGAATTCACTATATACTAATGCACAAACACACAATATTTTAAACACACATATTAATAGTTTATCTATGTATGCAATACAGTTCATTAAACTTGACTCTTGAGGTTTTACAAATGCAATGGCTACTTTAGAAATAAAAAAAAATGTTATAACCTAGGATTTTGAATGTGGATACTTCTTGCTGTTTGCTGCTTCTAATGAAATATTTCTAACCTGTTAGATTTGAAGTTTTCTTGTGGAGATTTGATTCTGATTGATCTGAGGCATTTTCTTTAAGACAATTAGATATTGAGCAGCTTCAGGTTGTTACGTAGGCATCACTTTTATCGAGTAAGTTGGGAGTTTTCATCAGACTTCAGGCTGGAGAAAGTTGTATGTTTTCTGAGGTTTTAACACTGCATTCTTGATTATGGATTTATAATAAGCTAACTGATATAAGCCACTGATAGATTGTACTGAACTGTTATCTCAAAATGCAATTCAAACTCAACTTTAACGCAACTCAAACTTGACTAACTGTCCGATAAAAAATGACTATTTATGCATACAACATGTTGTCATCTTGATATCCTCCAGCAATATCTGTTGTCAAAATTCCTCTCATAATCTTTTAATTAGTGTTTTTGAAGATCGGTTAATTAGTAGCCATGCAAACATGTTGTTTTTATATTTTTAATTAGTAGCCAACACTGTGTGTTTTTTTAATTTTTCAACTTTCATTTATTTTTTAATATTTAATACACATACATTATATTTACAGTCACACACACACACACACACACACACATATATATATATATATATATATATATATATATATATATATATATATATATATATATATATATATATAATTTGAGATCCATTCACTATTTAGTTTTAAGATGAACTTCTTTCCTTTCTTTAAAATAAAAGAGATTTATGTTTTTAAACTTTTAACTTATATTTCAATTAATAATACTAAGAAAAAAATCTTTACTTCTTTTATGAAACTTTAATTTGATGCTTCTAAAGCAAACCCCCTTCAACCCTTTTAATTAAATAACTGTAACTTTTATTCCAAAACTCTTAAATTTTACTTTTATGTTTTCTTTTATGAAAGATTTTTATTTTAATAATTTTTTTAAAAAAAATTATTATGTGCCAACACAATGTTGGTACATTACACTCCCCTTTGTTTGAGAGTAAAATGTGTCATTATTGACCATTTTATCTCTGGAAACTTTAATTCTTAATATTTATTATTTTCTAAGTTTGCTTTTTAATATTTTTTACTTTACATGCTAAGGGCAATCTTCAATTATACTTTACTTCTTTTGATGCTGGCAACATAGCTTACAATGGTCTTAGTCTTGGATAATGACCATGAGGACAAACTAACTTTGTGGCACAGGGATCTTTTGGAAATGAAGTGGAGGCATATTTGCTGGCTTATACCAACTTAAATGTATGAAACAAAGCTTTGTGTGCCGGTTCTCTTGACTGGACTTTGACAAAAAAAAGGTCATTGTGAATGGCAGGATTTATCAACTGTCCATATCGACATGCTTTGGAAATGAGGTATGAGATATGGGGATTTCCCCCTAAAGAAGTGACTTGCGACTTACTCTAGTTGTTCCCGGCACATATTTTAAAGAGGAATGATTCCTGATAAGTCCGTTATGGGTACTAAATTTTATGCAGCTGACAGCTTTCACTTATCCTTATCTAAAACTTATTTCACTACTACCCTTGTTCCCTTTAATTTAAAACCTTCATACATTCCTAATATAACTTATATTGACTCTCATTTATATTACTTTATCACTAATTTTACAATACTATTTTCAAACCCTTACAAACATTATTCTAACATATTTATTTTTATACATAGTATTACTTTTAAACCATTTGTTTACCTTATATATTAACGTGCATGTACTTAAAAAACTATTTTATTTTACTGCTCTTCATTATTATACAAAGATTTTATTAGACTTGATTACTTATTTCCTTTTATTAACTTGCATATATTCAAAAAGTATTTTATTTTATTACGACTACTTTACACTTATTAGCTTAATTTGATTTCTCTCTGTGTATTTCCGTTATCTTATTCATTTGTTTAATCCAACAAACTTTACTTTTAAAACATTAATTTGACCCATTTACTTACGAACATTTTTCTTTATTAATATGTGTGTGACACAAAAAAATCTTTTATTTTACGAAGCCTTTGTTATTATTATTTTACGTAAACAACTCCTCATTTTAACTTTACTTTTAATTTTAACTAGTGACATTATGATTGTGATTTATTACCTATGTCAAAATAATTATTTTACTGCTAGTCCATTTGCAGTCCTTTTTGTTTCCATTTACTTTAATATTCCATCCCTTTTACTAACTTTTAAACTATGTCAGGCAGTTCCTTCTTTCTTTATACTAATTCCCTAACATAAATTACACTCCATATCCTCATGTCTAACCCCCAATTAAAATTTGTTGTCTTATCTCTTTCCCATTCTGTCCTAGTTTCAACTTTGTAAATTAGAAAACCTTTAAGCTTGGCAGACCTCTCTATTTTTCCATACTGTGAATATTTTTCTCTGCTTTCTCTTCATTTTAACCCTACACTTAAGATGAACCTTTAACTTAACCTTTTTAAATTTTTGTGAAAACTTTTCTACGCTATCTTCTACCTTGAACTTATGTCTCTCTTCTATTTCCTGATCTATATTTTCCTCTGTCCTAGCACTATCCTGTTCTGCTTTAATTTCTATCTTTATTTCAGTCTTCTCTGTTTCAACACTATCTAGTTCTGCTTTAATTTCTATCTCTTTTATCACCTCAACTTCCTTTTCAACTTCCTGACTTTCTTTCATTAAACATTAAATCTAACTCTATAATTTCTTGGTTCTTCTCTACCTTTACTGTTATCTCACATTTTATTTCTCTTACTTCTGCTCTGAGTTCATTAATTTCTCCTTTGACCTGATTAATTTCTTGCTTCAATTCTGCTTTGAGCTCTTGTTGGCTTTGTTTAAATTTCTGATACACTTCTTCTTTGGACTCCTGCATCATATTCATCATCATTTTCATCACCATCTGCATCTCAGATATTTCTTTCTCTTTTGCCATTTTTAAAACAATGTTTAAATACAAGCTGTTTATTATTTTCTTACATGGAACATACAATTAACACTGCCCCTTGTCCTTTTCTCTATCCGTTCCTAATGCTTTAGCTCCACCCAAATAATCTGTCTTTAGTTTAAAAAATAATTTATTTTAATAGCATAAATGTCAAAATCTCTTTTCATTTAAAGAAAAAAGGTTTTTGGTCAATTCTTTTTTTTAAAATTAAACCACTGTACAATACGTAATTTAGCTTTCTTAAAAACAATTTTCAAACAAGAAACAAAGTATTTATTTACTATTGTTTCTTAGGTCCAGCCCTGACATTGGGAGAAGCCATTGTACCAGGTTCAATCCATTACACAGAGATCTTTGTTTCATTAGCCATTTACTAAAGGGACCGGAAGTGAATTACACTGTAACTGAGAAGGAAGCCCAGGCTGTTGTGTGGTCATTCAAGAAATTCTGGTAGTATTTAGTAGGCTCTGAAGTGGTAGTAATCGCTGACAATAAGAGCCTCAAATTTAATAATCACAGCTTTCTGAATAATAGCAGGCTAATAAGGTGGAGCTTGTACCTGCAAGCATTTAATTACAAAGTGGCTTACTGTTGTGGCAAAGAAAATATTGTGGCAGACACTTTAAACTGTTATCTGGTAGCTCAAAAACAACACTTGAGTTGCGACAGAGCATATATAGCTGCCGCCAAAATATATAAAAGAAATGGGATAGAAGATGATTTGCATAGATTAAAGGAGCAGCAAAAGGAAGATAATGATTGCAAATAAATAATGGAGTATTTACACAATCAGCATGTACTGAAAATGGCCAATAATCTGCTGTGGAGGGACTGAAATTACTGTTGCTTAAAGGAAGGACTCTTATAGTGTGTATTAAAAACATGCATTATTCTTTCAGTCACCATGAGAAAGCAAATAATTAAATATGCACATAACACTTATGAACATTGGCCGGGAATGAACACCAATATTGCAGACGTTATTGGTAGATGCACCATATGTTCAGCAAACAAGCCTTCTAATACATCAGGAGTGGGGCTGCTGCAACCTATATATGCCCAATGTCCGAACAGCTTACTAGCGATAGACTTCTATAGACTTTTGCCTCCATTCAATAAAATGAAGTATCTCATGGTGACATATGTCATGTTTTTGAAGCTGGTAGTGGCATATCCAGTACTCAAGCTAATGCAAAACAAACTATTCGAGTTTTGGAGCAACAATATTTTAAGACTGTAGGAATTCCAGACAATATTCAGTCGGATCATGGAACACTCTTTATATCTAGCAAATGGAAGAAATAGATAAACAGGTATGGGATAAGACATATACGTCAATTTGTAACCCTCAGTATAATCCATGTGAATGGATTACGAGGCAGCTAGGGTGTTTATTTTGGGTTTATATACAGGATCATCACAAATGGGTGAAAAAATACCACAAATAGTCAACCAGATAAACTGATCAAGAAATGAGTCTACAGGATGTGAACCTGTTCGGCTACATTTTGGAAGAAATATTCTGTATCCATTTGAGACTAAATTGCCAGTGGAAATTAATCCAATGAACCAGAAAAGAGATGCTAAGCAAGCACTTAACCAGTTAAGAAAAATGGGCACACTACAGCAGAAGAGGCATGGAAAACCTAACGCCATATTCAGGAGGAGAGATAAGGTCATGGTGAGAGTTTATCCAGGGAGTCATCCTAAAAAACATATATACAAGAATTTCCAGCCAATATACGATGGACCCTATACCATCAAGTGGCAATATGGTAATAATGCATTTGTGATAGCACAGGGGATGGAGGAAAAGGGAACATATAATGCCTGGTCATTGAGGTTAGTGAAAAGAGGAAAACAACCACTGGACAGGTGGTAATAATACTACATGAAATGTTTGAGAATAATAATAATAATGATGAGGATACTTCATTGAATAAAATATTTTTTTACTCCATGCACATATTAATTAAGAAGAAATGCTCGTAAATAAACAGTTAAAAAATCAATTAAATTAGGTTAAATAAATAGGTCAAATGGATGATTTAAGAGTAATATTTGTAGGATTAAACAAATGAATAAAATAAAGAGTTTAATTAAAGTGATAGAGTTAAATAAATAAATAACATGTCTGTAATAAAATAAAATAGTTTCTGAATTAAGAATTAAAGTTATCAGAGATGAAATGGTCATAAATGACACATTTTACTCTCAATCGGAGGGTAGTGTAATGTACCAACAATGTATTGGCACATAATAATTTTGTAATCTTTGGTAAGAAAAAAATGTAAAATTAAAAGTATAAGTGTTTTTGAAATAAGGTTTACAATCGATTAATGAGTCAGAAAGGGGGGAGGGGATTTGCTTCAGAAGCATCAAACTAAAAATTTTATAAAAGAAATAAAGAGTTTTTATTATTATTATTATTATTATTATTATTATTATTATTATTATTATTATTATTATTATTATTATTATTATTATTATTATTATTATTATTATTATTATTATTATTATTATTATTATTATTATTATTATTATTATTATTATTAATTGGAATATAATTTAAAAGTGTAAAAACATAAATCTATTTTTATTTAAGTCATCTTTGAATTAAATAGTGAATGGATCTTAAATTATATATGTGCATGCAACTGTAAATGTAATAAATGTATGTGTATTAAATATAAAAAAAATAAAAAAAAAACATTCAGCAATGGCTATTAAGTAAAAGTCTAAGACAACAAGTTCCATGATTGGCTACTAATCACAAATGTAAAAAAACAACAGGATTAAAAAAGCTTATCTCAGAAGGATTAGCTACTAATGAAAAAAGCTTTGACAACAGATATTGCTGGAGGATATCAAAATGACAACACACCTCATGTATAAATAGACAAATTTTTATCAGATATTTAGTCGAGTTTGAGTTGCAGTCAAGTTGAGTTCAGTTGTGTTTGAGATAACAGTTCCATACAATCTGTGAGTTATATCAGTCAGCTTATTATATATTCAGAATCAAGAATGCAGTGTTAAAACCTCAGAAAACAGCTGACTTTTTCCAGCCTGAAGTCTGATGGAAACAGCCAACCTATGCGGTGCCTGTGTAACAACCTGTAGCCACTCAATATCTAATTGTCTTTAAAAAATGCCTTGGAATAATCAGCATCAAATCTCCACAAGAAAACTTCAAATCTAACCAGTTAGAAATACTTCATTAGAAGTAGCAAACAGCAAGAAGTGTCAATGTTCAAAATGCTAGATAATATCATTTTTCTTATTTCTAAAGTAGCCATTGCATTTATAAAACCTCAAGAATCAAGTTTAAGAACTCTATTGCATACACAGACAAATTATAAATATGTGTATTTAAAATGCTGTGTGTATTCATGTGCTAGTATATTAATTTTATTATATTTTAAATTTCAAATATTATTTAATGCTTTCTCATAAGTTATTATAGTGTGTGAATTTTATATGTGCGTGTGTTATATTAGTAAAAAAGATTTATAAAATATTTAAAATTAATTTAATAAATGTTAATTAAAATAAATTGTCTTTAAATTTAAAGCTTTATTTGTCAGTCAATTATTTTTCAACAATAATTGAAACTATAATTTGTTATTGATTACAAGTAGCCGATATAGTTAAGGGATTTTTTGACTGCTGGATTATGGGCCTACTGTCTAAATATGTTAGTTCTGAAATAGCTGGCATCTGGGTTTACTCTGAAACAAATAAAGTGTTTGGATAGTAGGGGTTCAAATCTAGCAGTCAAATCTGGAAATAATATTGTCTTATGTGTTGCATAGTACATTCTGATCATGGGTATTATTGACAGCTCTGCTATCAATAATATTTTCCACTTTGCTCGAAAGTGCTGGTTCCTTCACGTAATATTTATAATTGAATAAGATTATAAATTTATTAAAAATAAAAGGAAACCCAGCTAGACCAATTGCTGGATGAAGTAAGATTGTCATCAGATAGAACCCGGTACAATATATATATATATATATATATATTATAACAGTCTGGGAGTTAGAGTCTTACTGTATCTGCTGTACAGGGTGCCATTAGGCCATTTGAACCTAGAAAATTTATAGACTAGGCAGATATGCACTGTTAAAGATCCAAATTTTATTTATTAAGACTGTCAGCTTTTGCCACTAGCTCAGTGAGATTCAGAGATAATAATATATAACTTTATTTAATTTATATCTTAAATATAAAAAAATAAAAGCCACTGCCAATAATTAAAGCACAAACAACATTTATTAATGCACATAAATAATCATTTCAAATTTGAGGAAAATCATTTATTATCTTAGACTTTAATATTCTTTGAATTTAAATTATTAATTTAAATTTTAAACCATCTGTACAGATGAATTTAATAATATTATTTTAACAGTGTCGAGTATGAATAAACAATGTAGATTGCATTTGAAAATAAAATATGCAATCCCTTATTTAACCTTAGGTCAAAATTTCACAGTCAAACCGACATCAATCCATCTGATACATCAATGTATTCAATGAAGCATGAAATACAACAGTACAAATACTATACTGTCAGGAATGTACATCTGAACAGCATGGTTAGAGAAGACATACACTCTTGTCCAGACAGGAATGCTACATCTGTCTGGCAAGAAGAACAATACAAAAAAACTCCATAGGAAGGGACTGCATTTTCCATCTTACTATCCCCTTCCATAGGCAAAAAGGGGGTGTGTGGCATAAAATACAATTCTGCACATGGTGGATCTCATACTACATTTACTAATTACACCAATATATCCAATCCATTGACCCAATGCAACTACGAAAGAAATAACCCTTACTTAATTAATATAACTTTACAAATCTATATAGCCATTTATGCCCAACTTAATTTTAACATTAATATAATTTCACACAGATGTATTTTATAAAAGTTTGTTTTATAATGTTGAGTATAGATCGGCTATATAGATTACACGGTCAAAAACATCTCAAAATAAACATAAATGATCAAAATATAAAGTCATTCATAGAATTACAGAGGGAAATTTACAAGAAAAACAAATGACATTCATCATAAGATGCCGCATTGACAACAATAACTTAAAAGACATCCGAATAAATACATTTTAGATACTCACCGTAAGGTATCATTATTTACTGAATGTCTATATATTCTAATCAAATATGAAAACAAAAACATAATTAAACGTTAATGAATCTATGCAAGTGTCTATACCCAATTTAAATTTAATGCATTTAAATAATTTATACAACAAATATTAATAAAAAAAAAATGGAAATGATTTTTAGCAAACTGAAATGTATACAAATTAAACATTAATAATTGATTTGAAAAGTCAGATTAAAATTCGTTAAAAAAATATGTTTAGCTTGTCAAATCTTTAATGTTCTTAATTACTTATAGTAAAATTTTTCCATTTATATCTTACAGTAGAAGAACTCCCGGTTCTTGGTGTCAATTTCCACAAAGTCTTTATTTGAAGACTGGTCTATCTGAAGGTGGCCTTAGTTGATTCAATCCTGGTTTTACAGTCATTTCCTTTGAAATAAGTGAGAGAGAGAGAGAGTGACAAATGTGTTTTATCACTTTCCCCACAAAATCAAGCTGAAACTCTTCTTAATTCAATATTTTTTCCCTTTATACCAATCGTCCAGATTCAATGAATAATGGTTTCCTGTTCCAATTCTTCATTATGGTCCAAGCCTTCGTTGCTGCTTCTATTGGACATCTAATTTTTTTTGTTCTCTTATCTATATTTCATCTGACTTTTTTATATAAGATCCCCAAGGGCTATCTTGCTTTGCGATAATTAATAAACACATCATTTCTATTTATAAAAATATTGTATCTTTAGATCTTGTACTTTTTTATTAAAAAGTACGTTCAAATATTTTTTTTTAAAAAGAAAGTAATTTTTAAAGTTTTGCATCTGTGCGAATATATATACAGACATTGAACAATTCTTTAATTTTAGCTTTTACTTTTTTTTTTGTTTACAAACTTAAAACTGTTTTTATTGTAATTTTAAATTAATGTAACAGCATATACCATTAATATATATATATATTGAATTAATTATTTCCATGGATTGTTATTATAATAAGGAATAGAAATGAGGAAATAATAATAGTGTAAATAGAAATAACCTTTGATCATTGATGTTAACAAAAAAATAATATTGACTATCATGAGGTCAAACATTTTTTTATTAAATCTATAGTGTCTATTTTTTGTGCTTTTGTTGATGTAAATGAGGTATGGAAAATTGATTTGGGCTCAGGAATTATCAATTAGTAGTAATTGATATTTTTTTTAACTTCAAAAGTTAAAGATTATTTCTATTTACTTGAATATTAACTCCTACAATCCCATCTATTAAATCATATATAAAAGAAAACTTTTCATTTTATTTCTGTTTTAAAAAATTAAAAAATATTGCTAGTGACATTCTGGCCAGTTTTCATGTCATGTCTTTGTTTACAAACATTCCAATTGATGAAGCTTTAAATATATTTCACAATGTTGCAATTTACCAGACCATATTATTGCTTTGAATAAACATTATCTTTTGAACACATATTTTCTATACAATGGATAGCATTACAGACAAGTTTTTGGTACTCCTATGGGATCACCTATCTCAGGAATAATAGCAGATTTATTCATGAGAAATAAAAACTCATGCTTTAGAATCATCATCTTAAAAACCTCTCATTTGACTCAGATACATAGATGACACTTTTGTCATATGGCAACATGGAAAAAATAAATTAGATGATTTCATCTTACTTTTAAATAATATGCATCCTCATATTAAATTTACAATGGAGACAGAGTCTAGTGGATAACTCCTTTTTCTTTATGTTCTAGTCACCAGAACACCAAATAGTTTATCTTTTTTGATTTACAGAAAAAATACACACATGAACAGATATTTACATTTACATTCTCATCATCACCCAACTCAGATAGTTTCTGTAGCCAAAACTCTTTTAAATACAGCAATTAACCTTTCAGATAAGTCACATCTGAAAGAAGAAATAAATCATATTAATAGTGATTTGTTAGCAAATAGTTATAATTTTAAATGTATAGAAAAGGCTTATTTCAAGCCCAAAATAGACAAAATACAAAACAAAAAGATGAAAAATCTGTTATTAGGATTTGTATTCCATATATAAAAGGCACTACAGACAGTATTGGACATACATTAAAATGTTATAATATAGATACAATATTTTCTACTCATCAAAAGATCAGCAATATAATAACCATGCCTAAGGATTCAATCTCTCTTGAATCTCATGGTGTTTATCAAATCTCATGTGAAAATTGTAAAGCTTCTTACATAGGTATGAGTAATCATCACATCAGTGTTAGAAGAAATGAGCATCATCATCAGCACTCTCACTCCACACTATAGATTCAGGTCATAACATTGATTTTTCTAGTAACAGGATCATATCCAGATGTGATAATCTCTACTAGTGCAAAATTAGAGAAGCCACTGAGATATGTAAAAGGCCTGATTGCATCAATAAATAAAATGATACATGCAAACTTGCTCCTATTTGGAAAGTTTTTTTTAAAAAAAAAAACATTCTTAATTTAACATTTTTGCTAGTAGTGGAACATTAACATTTTTTTTCAAATCAGTGATTGAAGCATCTCAACAATTGTCTTTCTACTTTTTATCATTCAGTGGATGACTTGTGTGATCAAGTCGAAACATCGGTATATCAATATTTAATTATTTAACATGGATGAACCTGCAATATATATATATATATATATATGTGTGTGTGTGTGTGTGTGTAAATTAGAAAACCTTCAAATCAAAAACTTCTATATCTTGGAATCTGAAATTGCATTGTGATTGTGCTAATTTTTCCTATTAAAAAGATGATTTGTAGAAGGTATTTAATATTTTGAATGCATTATGTAAAGATTGGGATTTACTTTTTAATTGGTGTTTACAAATTGCAAGGTTTTTATTAACCAGAGACAGAGAAAAATCCTTAGGATCTTTTAGCTTGAAATGTGATCAATTTGAGAATATTAACCAGTTTAAAATGTGTTTTTTTTTTCAATAGAAAAGTAAAGTAGGTGTTTTAGTGCAACACAGAATCCAAAGTGTTGCAATTGTTTTAACAATTGAAATTATTGCAACAAAGTTATCTATATACAGAGTTGTAATTTTACCTAATTTATTATGTGCAAGTAAAACCTGGACACCCTATAACTATATTATAAATACATAAGAAAATGGTCAGTTAAGAATGCTCCCTAAAATTTTAAAAATATCATAGCAAGATCAAAAAATCAATGAATATTTTTTTCAACGTTCTGTAGAATATGTTAATAATAAGACCATAATGAAAATCCACATATCTGTTGGATTGGGAATGTAAAGTAAATATACAATGAAGACTTTTTAAAGGGGTGTTTTATGGGAGGCTTAAACATTGGTTTTATAAGAGATATATACCATATCTATATTATAAAGATTATCTCAAAATCGTTCTAAAAAGTGGAATGTCAATTGTTACTATTGGGAATATATTGTAGAGAATAGAATTCATTGGAGAGCTACAATTAGATATGGAGTTGATGTATTTTTGAGACAATTTTTTAAAAAAAAAAATTCAAAGATAATATTGCAAAATGTCAAGTCAACTAAAAGATCTATCAGTATGTATTATATGTGAATAGATTTGTGTTTTACAGATATTGAAAGCTGCATTTTTTTTCTTGGTTTTATTTTTTGATTTTATATTTGGAATAACCATACTCTTTAAGACTTCTTGTTGTTGTTGCCATCATTGTTGTTGTTGTTGTTTTTATTATTATTATTATTATTATTATTATTATTATTATTATTAACAACAACAATAATAACAACAACAACTATAATAATAATAATAATAATAATAATAATAATAATAATAATAATAATAATAATAATAATAATAATAATAATAATAATAATAATAATAATAATAATAATAATAATAATAATAATAATAATAATAATAATAATAATAATAATAATAATAATAATAATAATAATAATAATAATAATAATAATAATAATAATAATAATAATAATAATAATAATAATACACTGATTTTATTCAATTGGGATACATAATAATACTACACTCAATATTTTTATACAAAATTCAGTCAACCTTATGATTGAAAATTTAAATGTGACGTCGGTATTTAGTTATACTTGATTTTGAGAATAATCCTCTCTTGTTCTGTTATGTAATTTGTAGACTTATTATATTTCTGACGGATCATTTGCTCACATATTATAATTATTAAAACTATTATTCCAAATTTGCATAAATATTTGAAACTCCTCTTTCATTAACAACAGTAGAAAAAAATATTCAATCTATCATTTTACACTTTCATAAAATTTAAATTTCTTATATAGATGCTCACATTATAGCTAAAAGCAAGACAGTTCGAGTTTTATATATAAATAATTGCTCAAAAGAATTTTATTCTTTAAATTAGCTTCTAATGTATTTAAATTACTGCTTTCCTAGCTTGAAATTAAGATCAGGTAGATAATTGCTAGTCACAAAAATAAATGAATGTTTTGAATAATTATTGTGATCTTACCTTTACTTCTCATATCACAATCCTTTGTTAGATATTAATCGGTTTTAATTATTTTATTTATAAATGGTTCATATTTAACTAATATTTCATCAACATTTATGATCTTATATTTTCTTTTAAAATATGTTTTTCATACTCACTGTTATTTTTTGCTATTTTACAATTGTTTTTAGTAAGCATGCATTTTAATAAGAAATTTAAAAATGGTCATGTTATTAATTTTCTATTTTTAAAAGGTTAACCTTTGTTTTGTGATTTCAAAATGGTACGAAAACAATTAGTTCTAAATGTCACATTATCTTAAAAAAAGTTAAATATTACCTCTTCTGCAAAATATGATTATAATAAATTGTGTTAATTGTAATCATGCTAACTTTCTCTTTTTTAATTAATGTTAATGAAATATTTTGTTTGTTTATGCAGACACAAATACAAACTTCTAGAACAATTTTAATTTGACAAACTTTGCTATAATATTTTAATAAAATTTCCAAGCATTTGAAATGTTTTTTTTTTATCTGTATGCCTAGTTAGTAAAAGGGAGAGGTGAAATCCTTCAGAAATACAGATTATAATAGTAATAATTGCTGACCATATACACTCTCAAGAAAATATAATATATAGTTTTCATTAACACATTCTAATATATATATATATATATATATATATATATATATATATATATATATATATATATATATATATATATATATGATGAACCCAGATATTATCATTTTAACCATAAAAATATGATGTAATGCTAATATAAACAACATCTAATATTATTTATATTTTATAAAGTACATATGTTAGGAAATTAATATAATATATATTTCAAAACAAAAAACACCCGAGAGAGCTAAATAAAATTTAAAAAGAATAATGAAGATAATATAAAAAAATAAGTAGTAGACTAACTTCGAACTCAAGATTTTGAATGAACACATTTTTCTATAGAATAAAAATTTAAATAAAATCATTGCTCTCTCATCAGGCTTTCGAATGATACGCCACATACCTTATTAAGATAGATAGTCATTTTTAATAATTGAATTTTTCATATATTCCCGACGTGCACATGCACACAAACCCAATTCTGCTCGAACAATTCTAACACTTTTCCTTAACCCTTAATTCAACACACAAATTTTTTTCTATGGATATTCTATAGCTAATTCTTATTTTCTAAAGAGATCCATTTTTTTCCCCAAGTAATTGTTGTTTTTTACTAATTAACGGTTCTACCAATCCTGTAAAATATTTATTCTTTCCTCATCTATTTTAATCATTAACAACCCATAAATAATCACATGTTCACTATGACTGCTTAAAACACTTTTGGTTTCTTTTACATCTATAATAATGAATAAGCTACTTTCATTTCAATCATTTGCGAATGAGATTGCATTATATATTAAATAATTCTTGAAGTTTATCTGAACTTTAATGTTTACTCAAAAATTACTATTATCTAAAACATTTTTATCAGGAATTTAATGTATTATATGAGGAAATTTTTTTAGCTGAACTACTAGTAGCAATATAAGTTTCAAACTTGGGCAACTTTGGTGAAAACAACACACACACACACACACACATATATATATATATATATATATATATATATATATATATATATATATATTGTAATGGGATGGGGTGGGGTGGGTGATCAAAGTAAAGGTTTGAACTGGGTGATGGGAAATCATCATCACTCCCACATTAAGACAGAATCAATAATTTATAAAGTATATATAAAATATATTTAAAGAAGGACATGAGATCAAAAGAACAGAGATCATACATCCACCAGCACTATAATTTAAAAAATAAGGACAAGTAAATAAATACTCAAGAGAAATAACCATCCATCATCATCATTGATGGGTATAAATAATTAGTACAATATATCAACAGTAAATCTTGTGACTGGATTTGAACAATAAAAAACAAAATCAACAGTCAACCCTGTGACTGGGTTGGAAATGGGTCTTCTTTAGATCAGGCTAACTATTGAGCCATTACCAGCTTGGGCAATTATTTAAATATAATTTAGATGCACCAGCTTAGTGCCCATCCATTAAAATACACAATGATCAGAAATCAAAAAAAATAATGCTGGGACATTTAAAACATACTGATCATCATCAGTGCTCATGCCACTTGTACTGGCCAACTATAAACTTAACCCCTAATAAGACTAAAATAAAATATAGTGCATCGGCTTTAAAGAATATCCTCTTTTGCACCAACCAGGATGATGATTGATCATCTCTGGATGCCCCAAAGCATTAAATACACATTCCCATTCATATATTCATTGCGTGCATTAATCTAGCTCAGAGAATATAAGCTCTATTATTGTATGTGACCAAAAGATGATGAAAACATTTTTTAACAATTAAATACAAGTTTATTAATAACAAAAAAATAAATGATACTTAAGATCTGATTTTGAATTAAATACGATATATACAAAAATTATAATATTTGTGACTTAAAAAATTACTATACAAAATTCAAATTACTACATCGATTTACATAATTACTATTTAAATAAGCATTTATTTTATAGTGCTACGTTTGATAAATTGTAATACATTGAATATCAGCCTTTTCAAGCTATTGTGCATGTGCTTTTATGAGTGTTAATAATAGGAATACTTTCACTCCCAACACAAGATATAGTATTTCTGAAAGAATAAAATGAATCCACTTATTCTTTCTGACCCAAATGCTTATATATGGGTAAATCTTAAGATTCATTTGAGAGTGACATTTAGTAAATTCTAGATAATTTTGTCGATGTCATTCATTCAGACATCATAAACAGTAATTTAAAGTGAGTGGTCTATCCTCATGCTTTCATTTCCAGTAATTAAGATTTGCCCATATATAAGCATTTGGGTTGGAAAGAATAAGTGGATTCATTTTATTCTTTCATAAATACTATATCTTGTGTTGGTAGTGAAAGTATTCATTTATTATTAACACTCGTAAAAGTGCATGCACAATAGCTTGAACAGGCTGATCTTTAATGTATTATAATTACTATTTAAAATTTAAATTATTACATTAATTTACAAAATTACAATTTACAATTTAAGTTATTACTATGGTTTACATATATATATATATATATATATATATATATATATATATATGATAAATACATTTATTGTATATATATATATATATATATATATATATATATACAATAAATGTATTTATCACAATAAAATAATTAAAGATTATTTTTGCAATTTAATTTTCGTGGCTAAATATAGTCTTTTACTTTAAAACAAGAACTACCAAATTTTTGACAGTTAATTGATTTAAAATGTCTTTCTTTTTCCTAGTCTAAAAAATTTTTGGAAATATTTTTCTTGATTTTTAATTATAACTTTATTTGTACTTTTTTTTCTAAATTATAAATATAACTTTAAACAGTTTTTTTTTTTTCTTTTTTAATAAACGATTTTAAATTGATATCGTTTTATATATTTCTATCAGTTATAAAAATGTCATTTTACTAAGGAAATTTTTTAAAACTTCTTTATCATATATAACAACTCACCATCAGCTGTATATACATTTATCTATGTTTCACTGCCTTTATATGATGCAGCATCCATGTAATTAGTTCTCCACCTGGCTGAAATTCCCTGGGCAAGCTGGAATATTTTTCTTGGTGAGTTTGGTTGTTGTGTTTGTCATCATCAGAAAAAAGTATAATCCATGTAAAATATTGGTTCAGGTGAGCAGCTGTCTTGGTTTGATAGATTTCAGACAAGCAACTGTCCTCTCCACATTTAAGGTTATGAATTTCAGCACAAGCAAGTAAGTCATTTTCTCCATGTGAATTCAAACTCTGCAAGAAAAATGGTAGCAGTTACTGAATCTACTGTCCTGCCTTCAGCTATATAAGTTCATAATAGCTATTCTGACAATTCTATGGTCAGCTTAAACCAACTGCTGGAAACTTCAACAAGCTGCAACAAAATATTGTAAACAAGCTTTTAGCTGACTCTTCTTGCAAAACTATTATCCAGACTCCTCTCTTTAAAAATCATTCTCCAGACTTTGTAGTTAGTCTAGTTGGCCACTGCTTAAAATGTTAAAAGCTCTTCTGATCAACTTTTACAAAACTGCCAGCAGAACTTTCTCTTCAAAAATCATCATCCAGACTTACTGACATTTTTTTATCAGTCCCTTTATAAAATCATCTGAGGTGATAGCAAAACCTTGCCTTGATTGAAAACAGAGTTTTAATTTTTGTCTTTCTAATCGCTTTGAAAACATACATGTTTTAATTAATTAAAAAAATTTCAAAAACAAGTATTGTGTTTTTATATTTCACAATCAGAATAGTAGTACTAGTAGTAGTAGTCATAGTAGTAGTAGTTGTTGTTGTAGTTGTTGTAGTATGTAGTCATAGTAGTAGTAGTAGTCATAGTAGTAGTCATCGTAATAGTCATAGTAGTCATAGTAGCAGTAGTAGTAGTCATAGTAGTAGTTGTAGTAGCAGTCATAGTAATAGTAGTAGTAGTAGTAGTAGTAGCCGTAGTAATAGTTGTCGTAGCAGTCATAGTAGTAGTAGTAGTAGTAGTAATACAATATATATATATATATATATTTATTCAGACATTTTAAAAGTTAACTTATAAAACAATATTTTAAATGAGATTTATTATTTATTTATTTATTAATTTCAATGATTGTAGAAAATATCTACTATAATTTTTGTCTGTGTTTAGTTTTAGTTTTCCTTTCAATATATATATATATATACACACATACTATATTAGTGTGTGCTATGTAATCCAACTTGTTACAATATATATATATATATATATATATTAATAATATATATATATATATATATATATTAATAATTCAAACAAATATATTTAACACAGTATTCAAAATTAAATAATATATTCTTTACCAGAAGTACTTTCAATTATTTCACTGACAATCTTTATCAACTGTTAATACAAACATACAAAAAATAAAAACTTGCATTACCCATCATTCAATCTATTCAAATTTCCCACAATTCTGTTGTCTTTATATTAGCCGATTGTTTATTCATTAAACTACCTCTATTCCTAGATATCATCATTGCCTCTTTAATTTTACATTTTTCACTACACCTTTCAATTTGAATAATGGGTAATGCAAGTTTTTATTTTTTGTACGTTTGTATTAACAGTTGATAAAGATTGTCAGTGAAACAATTGAAAGTACTTTTGGTAAAGAATATATTATTTAATTTTGAATACTGTGACAGTCAGATTATGTATGCTGGTTTAACCTAGTTCGAATCCTAAGCGAAAGTACCTCGAAGCCACCCATACGTGAGATATTAAATCAAGAATACTATAACCTCTGCCCTATTTCGCCTATTCTCGAGGCTAATTTACGAACCAACAACACCATCTGAGCCACACATAAATTATTTTTCAACCGGCCACAAAGCTTAGCAACAGCGGTAGAGACATGGACGGGAAATCCTAAGGAGCTAAATAGTTAAATGTGCAAAAGTCCTAAGAAATATGTGTTTTGCGTTATGGTGCCTGGATCATTGAAAAGTAAAATAAAGCATTTATAACAAATTTAGCAAAAGTCAAGCTTGTTAGTTAAATAATAGATCTTTCTTAATGACTTTAAAATAGGAATAATGATTTAATGGCCTCGCTATTCCCCTAAATTACTGAAACAAACTAATTAGACAATAAAAACAGATTAATAGGTTTGCGGTCTAACTCTTTTCTTCCCAATTTTATTAAAAATTGTCAACCTCGATCTTCTCGATAACGTCGATAAAAAAAGAATCTTTCGCAAGCATTTCTAATTGCTTTGCGCTAAAAACAGTGTTTAAAAATTATTTAAAACGTATATAGTTAAATCAGATATACGTAAAGCTAATGGCGGACAAGAGGCGTTATCAAAGAGATCAAATTGGCACACAAAAGAAACTGACTCGTATTTAATTAACAAACATAACTAAAATTGGAAAGAGATTTTAAATGAACAAAAATTAACTATTAACTCAACCGCAATGGAATACTAAATATTTACACAGGTTAGTAAGGAAGAATAGCGAAGGGAAAAAAAAGGTTAAATATAGATAGATGATCACACTATATATATAATTAAGACTCATCTAATAAAAATGGTTACATAACAAATACATATAATTCAATGAAGCAATTAAAAAATATATGAACAAAAGGTAGCATAAGAAATAGTTCAATAGAGGAGATACGATTACCGTCCTTTTTCCTTGGTCATGTTCCCTACGGCGTTCGTGGCTTGATCCGACCGTCGACAGGTATTTGTCCGGACAATGAAATTATGTAGTATGGTTTCACGAAAAGTTCAGACACGGCACAGAGTTCAGATGACTATTGAGTGGATATTAAGGCATTTTGAATGGTATTCCAGAACCTCGGCGATAGGCAAAGCTATTTATTTGCCTAGCCGAGCATAGTAGAATCTATCAAACTTATATGATTTTTAGCTTGAGCAGGTTCAAACTTCTTCATGATTGGTAGACAACAGTTGTAGACTTTTGGGAATAAAATCACGAACAAAATCTGACAGAGTTCTCCTAAGAGAAATCTGAATGCACCTTGCAATAGCAAAATCTGAATCAATCTTGCAATAGCAAACTCTGAAAGAATCACCTTCACAAGGAAAATCAGAATCAACTGAATCCTTCAAAAGGAAAAATCTGAATAATAATCTAAATCCTTCAAAAAGAAAAATCTGAATAATCAATCTTTTGTTCTCCCTTCTATTTATACCCTCTCTGTCAGCTACCTTCTATTGTTTGTATGATCTGAGATCTTGATAAGCCTCCCCATGCTCCTTTGTTTCAAAGCAACACTTTCTAAAAATAACTTTAACTTTTTTACTCTAACTTTCTTACTTCAAAGTTTGAATTCTCTTAATTAAAAAGAAAGAAAGAGAAGGCCATCTTTAATTACACTTGAATGGCTCACTAATTAAAACTATACATTCTTTTAGAAAATGTTGGCAGGCTTATCTCAAAATCAAATCATACTAAATATTTTAACAAAATTTTAACAACAATATATTATTATTTTTTTATAGTAGAATAAGCATTTTATTTCAGCAGAATTTTGCATTAACTCATATATATATGCTAGATGTATATATATGTTTGATTAATAGGTTAAGCAATTTTTATTAATAGAATGAAATTTATTTAAAACAAAATATTTAAATGTAAAACACATTTGATAAGCATAATTATTTTTAACTCTAATGCAAAACCCTGCTGATATTGAACTATAAACTTAATTCAGGTCTACAATACTAATTAAGTTTATAGGAAGATGTGAAGCATGGATCGGGCTTCAGATCCATTGCTTCAATACTGTGTTAAATATATTTGTTTGAATTATTATTATATAATTTAAAAATACAGACATTTAATGGTTGTAGTTATATATATATATATATATGGACTTGCAAAATTCACAAACCAGATATCCCCCTTCGTCAAATAGTAAGCACAGCAGAATCTCCAACTCACATTTTAGCTAGATATTTATCAGAGTCCATTAAATCTACAATCCCATCTATTAAATCATATATAAAAAACTCTTTTCATTTTATTTATGTTTTAAAAAATTTTAAAAATTAATGCTAATGACATTCTTGTCAGTTTTGATGTCATGTATTTCTTTACAAACATTTAATTGATGAAGCTTTAAATATAATTTCACAACATTGCAATTTACCAGACCATATTATTTCTCTGATTAAACATTGTCTCTTGAACACATATTTTGTATACAATGGACAGAATTACAGACAAGATTTTGCTACTCCTATGGGCTCACCTATCTCAGGAGTAATAGCTGCTTTATTCATTGAAGATATAGAAACTAGTGTTTTAGAATCATCTTCTTTAAAATCTCTCATTTGACTCAAATACATAGATGTCATATGGCAACATGGAAAAATGTTAGATGTTTTTTCTTACATTTAAATAATGTGCATCCTCATATTAAATTTACAATGGAGACTGAGCCTGATGGAAAACTTCTTTTTCTTGATGTTCTAGTCACCACAACACCAAATAGTTTATTTTTTTCGATTTACAGAAAGAATACACACATGGAGAGATATTTACATTCTCATCATCACCCAATTCAGATAGTTTCTGTAGCCAAAACTCTTTTAAATAGAGCAATTAATCTTTCAGATAAGTCACATCTGAAAGAAGAAATAAATCATATTAATAGTGTTTTATTAGCTAGAAAGTAAATTGATTGGGCAATGTTTTTTTTTTTGCCTAGTGACCATGCAACACCCAATTTATTAGCAGAACTTATTAAAGTATGTATATGAAGAGAAGAAATATGTAACTTTGAATTTTATAATTACTTTTTATATATTATTTTTTAAATAAGAGTACTAACATTAGAATTTAAACTTATTTTTAGGTTATGTTAGATAAGTTTTATTAGTAGACAGTTTTGATTATCATAATTTTAATTTTAAAATAATTTAACAATATTTAAAAAGTTTTGGATACATTTTCTTTTAAAGTATGATATTTTATAAAGAGCGTTGTGTGGATGGAATTTGTTATTATTTATATTATTATGTAATTGGACTAGAAGACATCAAAATGAGATATTTTAATCACATATGTAATTTTAATTATTTTAAATATCATACAGTATATATTTTTAAAAATTGCTTAGTATTTAAATATTTAAATTATGCTAAATACATGAATAAATATATGGATGTGTGAATTACTAAGAGATACAGATTTTATATTAAAAGATATAAGCTATAAATGACAGTATGCTTATATTTTTTATAATGATGTTCAACATAATTGTATTAATTATCATAATTTTATGTGATTTTGCTAAGTAAAACAATATTATATTCATTTTAAATATCTGAATATTACTAGATAGTTTATTCAAAGTCATTTGCATTTGTGGCTAAGCTTAAGTGTTTGAAACCATTTCTTAACCTATTCATAGTTTGATGAATCAATATGTTAACTTTGTTTATTATTGGGAAAATTGTTCAATTTATTTTGTGTTGTAGATTGTTTAAATCTTTTTGGAATTTAGATGATAGTACACATGGGAGTAGAAAATGAAGCCCTGGATGTTAATATATGTAGGGTATGTCAAGAAGATAGTGAAATTAACTTATGTTATATCAATGTAGATATTATACAAATACAGTTAACAAAGTCCTGTATTATTGTTTGATGTTTCCATGGTCAATGTTGTGTATTTGTAATTTGATGATCTGTAAGTGCTAAAAAAAAACAAGACATTATTTTATATGGATATTATATTAAGTCATACCTATTGCTTCACATGGGTTTCTTTGTAAATTATTGAATTATTTTTATACTATGGAATTATTAACTCTTTTTTTCCTTCATATTATATACATTATATAGCTATCTTAATTTTATTAGTAATGCATCATGAAGTTTAGTATTCTGAAAGTACAAGAATGAATAAATTTAGAATGATGAATTGCTTTAAAAAAAGGCAGGATAGGTTTTGAATTAAGTAGAAATGCAAATCATTTTGAATGTTGAATACTGTTAAAGAAAATGATTACAGAAGCATAACTATTCCTAATATATTTCCAAATGTTTTAGATATTTTTTATTATATTTTTTGAATTTTCATAAATCAGTAATATTTTTTTGAAATAATGCATATTTTACAAGAAACATCAGAATGAGGAATGTGGAGTGTATTATGAATGCTTATCTATTTTATTTAATTTTTATATTTTATGTTTTGTGAACATGAAACATAATATAACTTACAGTTGCACCAAGCAAATGATCGTAGTACATGAATAAACATTATTTTTGTTAATTTATATTTTAGTAATGTAGAATGAACCTAAAAATATATATTGATTGATAAAAATATTATACTAAGTCATTTTTGCATATTTACTGCAAGTAAAGAAATAATATTTTCTTATTCATTTAGCTAGTAATAAACCTAATGTAATTTTGTAAGATAAATGATAGAATTTGAATACTTATACATGGTTAATATGCCTAAATAAAAGTTCATAAGCCAGAGTGAATGGCTTACATATTGATGATTTTTATATTGGTGATCTGTAACTAATCTTTTCTTTTTTGTTTAGCATTGTATATGTTTTGTTTTAACTTTAGAACTATATCTGTTAGTATTTTTTTATAATAAACTGTAAATTTATTGTATAAAGTTGGTTTGTTAAATAGAATAAATTTGTTAAAGTTGTTTTATAAAAACTTTTGTCAGTATTATTATTGATTTATTCACTTTCACAAGATATGATCCACAGAACTCAAAATTGAACATATAACATATTTTGCACATTATATATAAAAATGTTTTATTTAAATGATAATTATTATTCAGAATATGATACTGAAATATCACATTATTATAATATTATTTTGATCATAACTTATTATTTAAAGTGCTGAGCCATGATATTAAGTATATTTTCTATTGTCATATATGTTTCAGATTATACCATACTTTTAATATGCCACATGGTAAATAAGAGAATTGGATTGTTGTTGTTCTATGAGTTATTGTGAGTATTTGATTAGGTGTGGAATGGAAAGTGGATAGGAAATTTTTCTTAATGAAAATATTAATATAATTAATACTATATACTATTTGAGTTGAGATTTTTAGAAAAGAGATTATTTTAAAATGAAGAACAAGGATAAAGATTTAGAGGCAGGAATATCTGGTTTTATTATTAAAGATGATATTTTTGAGGAGAAAGAAGTAGAAAAACTAATAACTTTTGAAATAGTTGAGAATAATTTTCAAAATATGGATACTGAAATGAAGAAGGAGGAGCAGGATGTGATGTAAATGAGAATAGTAAAAGAAATAGTAAATTCTGAAAAGAGTGTAAATGATTCTCAGATGATGTCAATGATGGAATTTCTTTTGAGTAGAAAGGATGAAAATAATAAATCTCTTATTGATGTCAATAAAGACTAAAATGAAAGAAAATAATAAATATCTTAAGGAAGACAATAAATCTTTTAAGCAAGATATTAAATCTTTTAATATTAAATTTTTATCCATGCAAGAAGAAATTACATCTTCTAAGGTGGATGTAAAGCATTGGTTAGATGAAAATTCTAAAACTGTTGAGATTTTCAAGGAGGAGGTACACAATAAATTTTAATGTCTTAATTTGAGATTTAACAAAAATGAAGTGATGATTGAATCTTTTTTTAAGTATCATAGCATCGGCCGGGATGCGAACCAGCAACCCAGAAAACTGCCTGCAAGTGCAAGGCAGTCATGCTGACCTCTTGACCACCAATGCAAGGCAAATGAATCTTTAAAGTCAGAAGTCTGGCAAATTGATAATCGAAGTCAAGAATTGTTAGAAAAGAAATGTTATGAGTTTTCTGAAAATACTACAAAAGGTTTAAAACCCAGATAGAAGAATCTATTGTCCAATATCAAATAAATAATGGTAATTTAAGTCAGAAATTAGAGAATTATAATTTGACTGTAAACATATCTATGCAGTGAAGACTCAAGTAAGTTATTAATGAAGAGATTGAAAGTATGAAAAATGAGGTTGTTCATAATAAAATAAGCATAAAAGATGAAGTATAAAATGAATTAATTGAAAAATTAAGAGTTAGCGATACAGAAATCTGATAAATTTAAGTACAGGTCTAAAATAGGCAAAAATATTAAGCATTTACAAAAATATATGAAAGAATATGCAGAAAAACAAAGTTGTAAGTTACAGAAAAATAAGAATGAGTGTAGAGAAGTGATTGATCAGAATCTGGATAAATTTAAATGTGAACAAAAAGGCTAGGTTGAGCAGGTTCTTGGAGAGATAAATTTTGAGAAGTTCCAGCACTTACATGAACAAATAGGGGAAATTAAAGCTGCTACTAACAATAAAAAGTTGAGATAGAAAAATAAAAAGTGTTATCTAAAAAGTATGAGGATTTTATTAGCCCACAGCATATAGATAAAATAGAATATTCTAAAAGAAATGATGAAAATCAATTAGATCAGACAGTTATGAAAGAGATAGATTTTAGACCAGTGAAACAAAATTCAAGTTTTTATAGTGATTTGGCAGAAGGAAATAAAAAAAAAATGTTAAATTAGTTCATAAAGAAGTGGAAAATCATAATAAGTCTGTTAAAATATTTAGTAAAAATTTTGAATTGGTTGATAAAATTTTGGAGGAAACCAAGGAATCTTTTACATTGACTAATGACGATAAAGGAGAGATTAAATCCTCTGAAGAATTAGTTAAAAGTGAGACTGTATTTCAACTTGAGAATTTTAATGAATACTATAGTAATGATAGAATAGTTTATGAATCCTTAGGGATAGAATTAATCTCTTAAGATGAAAGATGTCTAGAAATATTAGAAAATGAATTACCTTAAATTGCTGACAATACTTGTAATAAATTTAAAAATAAAATACAAAATATGAATATACCATTAATTATTGAAACATTTGTTCAATATTTAATATTTATAAAGATATATTATTTAAAGAAATTAAAAACTTGTTATCTAATGGCCAGCTTATGAAAGAAGAAATTAATCAGAACAGGAATATAGGTAAAGCAAAAGTAAAACTTAAGTGTTAAAATCAAAAAAGGTAAGGTAAATTTTCTTAGGAAAAATTTTAATAAAGAAAAAAGTACAAGCAAGGCTAAAGTAGAAGAAAATGCATTCATGTTAGCTACACCAAATGGTGAGAAAGAGACTTATAATGCAAGAAGCTTAATCCCATACCCCACTGATGTGTGGTATAGACAAAATATTTCTGGATAAAATTTTTAATGTTGTTTTGAAGGGTTTTATTAATTGAAGTCTTTTTTGCTATGTGAGATAAGAATAATTTATTGTTGCATGTAATGCTTTAAATACTGACGTTAAGAACATTTACTGATGAGATAAATTTGTTGTAAAAATTAGTAAAGTTAATAATTGTGATTTATATAAGTTTACCTAAATGTTTGATGATTAATTTAAAATTTTTATTCCTAGGTGAAGGTTATTTTACTCTTTTGTTAAGGCTAGACATGCTAAAAAAAAGTCATTTTTTTAAGAAAAAATAAATTAAGATGATTTCAAGTGTTGTAATTATAAGATTAATACTTAAAGAAATTTAAAACTTATTAAAATAAATACATGAGAAGTCAAATAATATTTTAAAAATATTTTACTTATTAAAATTGTAAAAAGAAAGTATAATGATTTAATATCTTATGATAAAAACACATGATATTAGTTATAGTTGAGAAATATGTTTAATATCCTGTTAAATAATTTTTTTTAAAAATTATTAATTTATAAAGTAAATTAAAATTGTGTAATAATTATTGATTAAAGTTCTTTATATTTTATGGTGTACCAAATGTTTTCATTTTCATTTATTGGTTTTAAAGAACCTGAGATGATTATATTTTATAACATAGATTATAATTATTTAGTATAATATATTAGATTATTTGTAATATTTTAAAGTCGTAAGGATAATATCAATTTATATTATGATTTGAATAAAAAAGGGGATAGTGTTCTCATGCCATTGAGGTTCTCGGTTTTAGGGAGATGTTCTATCAAATATATCTTCTCTAAATGTCTCATGATTATTATAGGTATATTATTTATTTATTTATTTAATCGAACCATATATTATTAATAAATAAATTTTGACCTGGTATAATACTAGAAATTAAATTAAAATATTGTTAATACTTATTTCTTACTATATTAAGATCAGAGTTAAGTAGTAGCATTAGTTTATATATTTTTTATTGATCGGTTGGTGAGGGTTCAATATGTATGAGAGAGTTTGTGTGTAAATAAAATAATTTGCAGTCATGGACACTTTAAACATAAAAATCAAAGAATACAGTAAAATCTTAAATAGTAACAGTATATCATTATCTCATAAATCTTAATACCTAAGCTACCTCATGTCAAGAAAAAAATTCCGCTAGTCATTGCATATTGTTCCAGTCAAAACAGTATGCTCACTTAACAAGATTCAAATCCTAAGCAAAAGTACCTCGAATCCGATCATGCTCAAGATGCACAGGTCTGGAGCAATCCTGAATTCTAACCTATTTGCCTATTCTTTGAATCTCTGACCCAATGAACAACAGTCCTGATGATACAGCACAAATTTTAATTATGGGCCCAGAAGCAAAATGGTAGAGCATAAGATCAGACTGATGATGATGATCGAGATCAGAGTAGCCCAACAATTACATTTATTAAAGTTATATTTATTAATGCTAAGTTATTAGCTAAAGAAAATAATTTTAGATACTAATTAGATATAATTCAAAAACAAACCAGGATTTACATGAAATACATATTTAATAACATACTGAAAAAAAGCATATATATATATATATATATATATATATATATATATATATATATATATATATATATATATATAACTACAACCATTAAATATGTATATATATATATTATAAAATTGTTTCACGCTTAGAGTGATATTGTACATTTACAAAACTTGGGATTTGATTTTATAAAATCCCCTTTACATTAATTATTTAACGAATATAATTTTATGGAGTGGATTATAACTTGTGCAGAGTTAATATGCCGATTTAATAACATTTTCCTAACAGAACGTTGTGGATGTCTAAAATAAATATAAAAGATCATGACAGGTTTAGTAGTAAATTATTTCTTTGAAAAGCAGGCAAAATATATGATCTCAATCACTTATCTACATTATAAAAATCATTATATATATATACTTTTATTGGCATTGTTTGGAAAAGACGTATTTGGAAAATTAAAAAACAAACAATGTGCTACATTTACGAGAATATGTGATACAATTAATAATATAATATGGTTTACATCAATGGGAATCTATAAGTATTTAAAAAAAAAAGCAGCTTTAAAATCAATATACTGAATGAATTTTGTGAAATGAACCATCATTTTAACACATCATTGCAATTTACTAAGGTTAGGCAGACGGCGATCAAATTAAGGAACAGAGTAACGGTACTAGAATGCAGTAAAGAAATCTTGCCTTCATGGAAGTTTTGGATATTCTATCACTTTAAAAGAATATTTGAAATGAACTTAGATTTGATATGACCGCACATTCTGGTGGAGCGATATCGATGGATAGGCTGGGTTTGAAAGCCCAGAGCTGGATGTACTCTAATCTGCAGCACATAACCTCATAAGTCTCACGTTCCACAGGAAATAGTGTCCATGAATATGAACGATTTTGAAAAGTAGGATGGGAGCTTCAGGCTTCCGATGTCCCAATGACAAAACAATCAAGAAATGGAAAAGATAAAATATCAGAATAAAGAAAAAGGTATGCCAGCAATGTTTATATAATTTTATATATAATATTATTTTAAAGTTTGAAAATTGTCTAACCTTTTGCACAATAAGCTGTTTTCAATCCTGAGTCATTTAACAAAGTATAATGAATAATAACTCTTTTCTATAGCATTAAACTAATAAAATGTATATTTAAATTCGATTCCCATATATGTATTATGAATTACATTAGCCCTTTTGGGCCACAGCAGGAAAGGATGGACTAGTTATACTAACCAAGGTTCACAATCTTTTGAAATGAAAATTTTAAAGACAAATTCAAATAACAAAGTAAAATATGCATCCACAATAAAATAATTTAGATAAAAAACATGAATGACAAATTTAAATATAAACTCAACCTAGTGAGCCATTTCTGTTACAGATGAATAAAACTTTCTAATAAATTTAACTGAAGCCTCTGCTTTTTTCCCCATTAAACAAAAAAAATAAACCCTTATTAGAATCACGAAGTTGAATGATTTTGGCATATTAATTAAAATAAATTATATATCTATTAAACAAAATAAGTTAAACATTTAATTGAGCCACACAAAGCTATATAACATAAATTAAGCGTAAAAGAGCATAGTGAGAACTACATTATACTAGTAAGGGATTACAGAGAGAGAATTTCAGAGCATAATTAATAGAGATTTATGAATTAATACACAAATAAAATGTGAGATTTTCATTATATCTTAGATAAACAAAGTATTTAAGAACTTTATACTAAAGGCAGTTCCATATTAAAGGTTATCTAAGGATAACAGCATATTGACAGGCAGTCATCTTGTATGGCCGGTCAAACAGATGGAACATGACAGCGTCACGTAGACAGTCTTCTGAGAGGCCTGAGAAAAGTGCTTCTTTTCTACTCACAGTTCATAGAACCAAACTTCTGTTGACTTCTTAAAAAGATCTTGAAACACTTCCATAGTAACTGACTGAAAAGTAACTCAAACTAACTAAAAACTCAACTGACTAAAAAAAAAAAAAAAAACTGACTTCATTTGTTATATGGGCTCCTTTTATACACATTTTAATCTTTCCAAGAATGAAATTTTAATTGCCCACAGCTATCTCTGTAATCTATTGATGAAATAAAAAAAAGATTTAATTAACAAAATATTTTTAAAACAGATAAGGCATGAAATACAATTTGATATATTTTTAAAGATTTGAAAACAACTAACAAAAGAATTGCTTGTGATTTCAATTAAGATTTATAATTTTAATTAATGAAAATGATCAGGATCTAGATAAAGATTATTTCAGTATTTCGAGCCTTCCCCATAATTAATGTAATTTGTATTTTTTTAGTATATAAAAATATATAGTTTTAAACATTTATTTTAAATTATAAAGTTTGTTATTTATTACTTTGTTTAAATTTCATTTAATAATAATTTTAGAAATCTGATTGTAATATTTAATTAAAAGTAAATATAATCATATTTTCCCTTTTCTATTTGAAATTTTAAAAGTAATGGTCAGTGAGAGATAATAGATTAATTAAAAAGAAAAATTCCCTAAAATCTAATTACAAAAATGTAAATGTAAAATTAAACACGAACAATAGAAAGCAGCTTTTTAGGTAAATTAAACTTACAAGAATGTATTGATTATCCTCAGGGCAAATGAGTGGATCCAAAAATAAAATATAACAAAAGTAAAAAGATAAGATCAAGAAAGGAGGACATTTTGAACTTTCTGAGAGTCTCCAGATATATAAATTAATTCACCTACCCCAGTATGTTCGAGTAGAAAGTGCCAAAGACTATTCTCCTCAGAGATGGTCAATAATATGCCGTGAACCTACACATGTGCCCTTTATAAAATCAACCAAAAAAATCTGCTGCACCAAACAATCAGAAAGCTGCTGCTGCTGTTAAATAAATAAATCACCTAAATGCTGGAAAAAACTGCTACTTCTGAAATCATGAACAATTTGCTACAGACTACTGAATTTGAAAACTTCTTATAAAACAAATACCTGTACTACCCAATCTCTAGAATACTCTAAATTAATAACCACCCTATAGCTCATTCACTATATAACTTGTAAACTATAACTTGTAAAACTATAATTTGTAAAACTGAATTTAATAATTAATTCCTTCTGTAAATTTCTTTAATAATCTACCTTACCTAATTCTATCTTTCTTGGGTACATATTTCCAAAATTTACATTTTATTATTTAATTATAGCATGCTCATAATTTTCTAAATACAAATCCATGATTGCTTGAAACAGTGGATGCATGTCAAATCCTCATTAATATTTACTTACATAAATTACTTAATATTTTCATATAAATCAACACGCATTCAATGCTTCATTTAGTTTAATGCTGGGGTCTACTACTTAGCAAATGGCTGACATATTAGTTATTAATACTCACCTAGTTTACCTATTGTTTTTATATTTTATTAAATTTTAATTAATAATTCCATAAATTGCATTTCTTTGAGAGTCATAAATGTTCTTTATTAAATGTTGATGATGTAGGCCTGAGTTATAAAATATATTAATTCTGAGCAGAATAGTCTGTACATTATACATGTGTTACATTTTAGAGATGTGCTGACTTCTTATAAGCCTTGGATACCCCAGATTCTTTAGGATTGAGCTTAATCCCTGTCATCCTACACAAGCAGACATAATAAATGCTCTCATAGGGCTTGACGACAGTCATGCAGTTAGGAGGTAATCGTGGCACAAACCACTTGCCCCTAATTATGCTTATGTGACACCTTACCTTTTGGGCCTATGGCAAACGCCAGCCCATTGTTTTAAATTCATTCATGGCTTCGCAGTTTGAATGTACTGCCATCTTCATATCACCTTTCTAGATGTACCATGTGTTTCTGTTTATTAACTTTATTATTCAATATATAACTCCATATCTGCATTATTGACATAACTCATTCTCAAATAAATGTTTGCCCATAGTAATTAGTAAATATTTTTAGTTAAATAAATATATGTCCACCACTATGATTAATCCTATTTTAAACTCTTGCATTGCAAAGGTATAAATCCCCAAGGTTATGCTCTTGAAATACTTGGTCGAGAATTTTAGTAGCTAGATTACGTCAGCCAAATAAATGTATTTCTCAATAAAATATAACAGTATCGGAAACACCACAACTGAGATTTAAATAATCAAATATTATTAGTTAAATGATTTATTACAAAATATTCTAAATAAATATTTTTATACTATATAGCGGTCTTTACACATTTATTTATTTGACACCCATTCAATATAATATCTCCTCGATTCTGTAAATATAAATGTTTAATATTAATGTTATTATTGGATAACTCTAAATAAAATTCTTGATTCTCTTGCATCATCCTGATCACCATGCCTAAGGAAATATTTTTTAATGTAGCATCACATGCGTTGTTTTGTAGATTGTATTGTTGGATTGATAAACTATGTTTGAACTTAGTACTCCGGGTGGCTTCGCTACCTAGATAGTGCTGCAGTTCTGTGTGGTGGTCGATTTCTGCACTATGCTAATGAACCAGGTGAATCTGACCGTTACATAGTATAATTTTTTTTTAGCACTTGGCGCTGATAACGTGAGGCATCAATATAAAATCCATATCCCTGAGCAGATTTATAATGCATGTAAATTTTCTTTTAGCATTCGTGACCCGAGTTAGCGAATTATTCTATATATAAGAGTTTGTTTTGATAAAAATAATGAAAAAAAAAAATAAATTGAATGAGATAATGTGGGTCAAATGGATGGATGCATGGTAGGCATAATAACAAATTTAAGGATACAGGGATATGTGTATAATCTAAGAAAAAACAAAAATACTCAGTTCTAGTGATATATATATATATATATATATATATATATATATATATATATATATATATATCAAAAAGTAATCAGTTGCTAAGTGAGACAGTAGTAGCAGTAAATATTTTACTAAAGTACTATTACATGTATCATAGACAGCAGTGGCTTAATATATGCATGTTAAAAGCAGTAGTATATGTATATATATATATATGTTATATGCACAATATATATATATATATATATATATATATATATATATATATATATATATATATATATATATATATATATATATGGCAATGTAGAGTAGGTGAGGGCAGTGAAAGAGTGTGATAGGACCAAGATACCAGTGGGGAATAGTCTAGTGCTAGTAATAAATAAAATAAATAAATATTAAAAAAATGGAAGCAGAAAATGTTAGTATAGAGCAAGTACATTTATCTAACGCTTTTGGAGGATCAATGGACTTAATTTAAAATAACTTGAAATACTTAGACAGGATAGGGAAGAAATGAGGAAAATATATAAGGAGGAAGTGAGAAGAAGAGATGAAGAATCAAAAAAAGAGACAGGAAGAAGAAAATATAAGAGCTAGGGAGTATCAGGAAATTAACAAGGATATTTTAAGATATTTTGAAATGACAACAAAGGAATTTGGAATATCCAGAGTCAGTAAAAAGGAAGAAGAGATTAAAGACTAGCAGAATGAAAGAAAGTTAGAAAGATCTAATCTACCTATGATAATAGAAGAGCAGACAGATAGTGTAATAAATGTAAATAAGTATGATGAGCAAATAGATCTTATTCCAATAGAAGAAGGGCCACAAGAACCATTGAATGAAGTCAGCAGTAAAAAAAGAAGAGATTAAAGACATGGAAAATGAAAGGAAGTTAGAAAGATCTGATGAACCTATGATAATAGAAGAACAGACAGATAGTGTAATAAATGTAAATATATATGAAGAGCAAAGACACCTCATTCCAACAAATGAAGACCCACAAGAACCGTCGAATGAAGACAGCATTGAAAAAGAAACAGGCATGGATGGGAACAAAAAAATAGAAGGACCTAAGGTCATGAAAGAAAGCATGAAAATGGACACTGGATACCAAATCCATTTAGCAAAAAATGATCCACATTAAAATCTTTAGAGAGGAAATAAGGGAAAACCCTCAAACCTACCTAGAGAGCTTACAAAAGTTCTTCCAATTTCATAAGAAAGGAGCAGATGAGCAGATAGCTACAGCCAGTTACCATCTACAAGGTTGTTCCATGGACTATTGAAATATGGTGAAATGAAAATATGGAACTATTCAGTGTAGCATGCCGCTAACCATCCCACAATTAATGGTCGGCAGTTGAATAAAAGATATAGGAGAAATGATTGAATTTTTTACTACCTTGGATTTTAACCATTGGTCTAAAGAAACACCTGATAGAAGGCAAAAATTAGAAAACCATAAGGCTGCAGTGATCGACAATGAGAGATAGATATTATCCACCTGAACCGGGGTTATAAAAAATATTTAGCCTCTTAGGATGGTCATTACGTGTATATAAAATTAGTAAAATGAATTTGATATAATGAATTTGGGAGAATGGTACCTCCATTTATATATATATATATATATATTATTTTAACTAATATTACTCAGGGAATTTTTTTTATATATTATCAGTTTAACTAATTTTACTATATGATTTTTAACCAGACATGCCCAAATTAGGCCTTTTTAAATAAAACTATAAATTCTAGATCCAGGTATATAAAATATTTATTGCTTCATGTAATCTCTGATTTCATTAATTTCTATATGTCTGTAAAAAAAGATGTGTTTAAAGTATGTGATGTAGTAAAAATTTTTTCTTTCCTTGCCTCCTTGTGCTTCCTTGATTATTCAGGGGAAGTCAGGGAAAATAAAACAGTAAGATTCACATTCAAATCTTAAGATTCACCTTTTCTATCATCTCTCATCGACTACTCTATCCTATCCAAATTTAAACTTTTTTGATATCGAATTGTGTGTGTAGCATTATTAAAATGTATAATATATATGTAAAATTCACCATAAACACACACACGTTTCTATAACAAATTTAAATCAATAGATAAAAATAATTAATGTAATTTGAATTTTTTTAGTATATAAAAATATATAGTTGTCTTGCGTTGTTAGCCGAGAGGTATCGCAGCCGCCATGCAAGTAAGTAGTTGGTTGCAGACGGTTGTGGTTTCGCGTCCTGGCCGATGCTATGACACATGGAAAAAAAAAATATAGTTTTAAACATTTATTTAAATTATAAAGTTCATTATTTATTGCTTTGTTTAAATTTCATTTAATAATAATTTTAGAAATCTGATTGTAATATCTAATTAAAAGTAAAAATAATTGTATGTTCCCTTTTGTATTTGAAATTTTAAAAGTAAAGGTCGGTGAGAGAAAATAGATTAATTAAAAAAAAATTCCCTTAAATCTAATTACAAAAATGTAAATGTAAAATTAAACGTGAACAATAGAAAGCAGCTTTCTAGATAAGTTAAACTTACAAGAATGTATTCATTATGCTCGGGGCAAATGAGTGGATACAGAAATAAAATGTAACAGAAGTAAAAAGATAAGATCAAAAAAAAGGGCATTTTAAACTTTCTAAGAACCTTCAGTTAAACTTTACCTGTGCTCTCGATCAGTTGAGAGTCTCCAGATATATAAATTAATTCACCTACCCCAGTATGTTTGAGTAGAAAGCACCAATGACTATTCTCCCCAAAGATGGTCAATCATATACGGCGAACGTACACATGTGCCATCCACAAAATCAACCAAAAGGATCTGCTGCACCAAACAATCAGAAAGCTGCTGCTGCTGTTAAATAAATAAATTACCTAAAAGCTGGAAAGAACTGCTACTTCTGAAATCATGAACAATTTGCTACTGACTACTGAATTTGAAAACTTCTTATAAAACAGGTACCTGTACTACCCAAGCACTAGAGTACTCTAAATTAATAATTACACTATAGCTCATTCTCTATATAACTTGTAAACGATAACTTGTAAAACTATTATTTGTAAAACTGAATTTAATTATTAAGACCTTCTGTAAATTTCTTTAATAATCTAGCTTACCTAATTCTATCTTTCTTGAGTATGTATTTGTAAAATTTACATCTTATTATCTAATTAAAGCATGCTCATAATTTTCTAAATATAAATCCATGATTGCTTGAAACAGTGGATGCATGTCAAATCCTCATTAATATTTATTTCCATAAATTACTTAATATTTTCATATAAATTGACACACATTCAATGCTTCATTCATTGTAATGCTGGGGTCTACTACTTAGTAAATGGCTTACATATTAGTTATTAATACTCACCTAGTTTACCTATTGTTTTTATATTTTATTAAATTTAAATTAATAATTCTGTAAATTGCATTTCTTTGAGAGTCATAAATGTTCTTTATTAAATATTGATGATGTAGGGCTGTGTTATAAAATATATTAATTCTGAGCATAATAGTCCGTACATTATAAAAGTGTTACATTTTAGAGATGCAATGACCTTGGATGACCTGGATTCTTTAGGATTGAGATTAATCCCAGTCATCCTACACAAGCAGACATAATAAATGCTCTCGTAGGGTTTGATGACAGTCATGCAGTTAGGATGTAAATGAGGCACGAACCACTTGCCCCTAATTATGCTTATGTGACACCTTACCTTTTGGCCTATGGAAAATGCCAGCCAGTTGTTTTAAACTCATTCACGGCTTCACAGTTTGATTGTTCTGCCACCTTCATAATGCCTTTCTAGATGTACCACATGTTTCTTCTTATTAACTCTATTATTCAATATATAATGCCGTCTCTGCATTAGTGACATAACTCACTTTCAAATAAATGTTTTCCCATAGTAGTTAGTAAATATCTTTAATTAAATAAATATATGTCTGACACTATGATTAATCCTATTTTAGACTCTTGCATTGCAATTGTATAAATCCCCAAAGGCATGCTCTTGAAATACTTGCTCGAGAATTTTAGATAGCTAGATTACGTCAGCCAAATAAATGTATTTCTCGATAAAATATAACAGTATCGGAAACACCGCTACTGAGATTTAAATAATCAAATATTATTAGTTAATGATTTATTACAAAATATTCTAAATAAATAATTTTAAACTATACATTTGCCTTTACACATTTATTTATTCAACACCCATTCAATATAATATATCCTCAATTCTTTAAATATAAATGTTTAATATTAATGTTATTATTGGATAACTCTAAATAAAATTGTTGATTCTCTTGCATCTCTCCTATCACCGTGCCTAAGGAAATATTTACTAATGTAGCATCAGATGCATTGTTTCATAGATTGTATTGTGGAACTGATAAACTATGTTCAAATTTAGTACTCCGGGTAGCTTTTCTAACTAGATGGTGCTGCAGTTCTGTGTAGTGGTCAAATTCTGCACTATGTTAACGAACTCAGATGAATCTGACCGTTGCAATATATATATATATATATATATATATATATATATATATATATATATATATTGTACCACTATTAAACAGCTGTACATGTCTGTAATCTTTATTAAAAAAATAGGTTAAAAATAAATTACAAGTGATTTAAAGAATTTTATCTTAATTTTTAAACAAAAATTTAAAACACAAAAATACTACATCATAGTTTTCTCTTAGAATAAAACTTCTTAGTAGGAGGGACAAGGAATGTATAATAGAATTAAACAACAGTTACAACTTTTTTCTCTATTGGTTTTTAAAGACAACAGCTTTTATAAAATAAAAGCTAAATTAATATGTAAAATCTATCTGAAAATTAGTCTGTAAAAATGTAACACATTCATTATGTAATCAGTTTATAAGATTTTGATTAATAATAGAATCAAAATCAACTGTTTTATTAATTAAAAAACAACAACTGTGAACTACTTTATGGAGAATGTTTAGGTGAATTTGAGCAAGGGATTAAGATTAAAGAAAAAAAAAATTAATTAAAAGACATTTCAAGTTAAGGTCTAAATTTAAAAAAAAATACTGATAAGAAATTAAAATAATAGAAGATAAAAGAGGATATAAAGTGACTTTTTCTATTATTAGTCAGTCTGGTTTGTGATATAATCTGGTTTGTGATATACAGTTGGGGCTGCAATTTGATTAATCATTCATCATTTCATATTATTATTATCCAGTTCGGACAAAATGCAGAATCCAAACAACCAGAGATCCAGATATTCAGAATGCAGTAGTAAGCCAGTCACTCATTGCTGTGGCCAACATTAATGGAGAAGCTGCATAAGCCATGGAGGTGACTGATAGGGTTTTTATGCCCAAATTTTTGTAAATCAATTATTCTGCCTGGAAACTGAAACCAAAATCATAAAATAAATGCTACTGCTATTCTTTCTCTCTTCCCCAATGCTGAATCACAGGATTGAAACATGCCATGAAGCCATTAATGGAGAACAAAAAAGGCCAACCAGTTATAAAATACACACAATGAAACCCTAGGTAAAGAAAATTAAAATATATTCTGATCAGAGTCTAGACTCTTTATATTTAAATGAATGAACTTTAATTAATGAAGGAATATCATAATTTAGCCTGAGTAATTACTTATATGTTTTTATATGTAAATTTCAATATTATTGTGTTATAGTATATATGTGTGTGTTTAAAATAAATATTAATGTCTGCCTTAATTGTTATTTTGTCTATTTTTTCTTTCTCTCTTGTCACTGTAACACCAGTCAATTATTGTATAAATTACTTTATGTGTTCAGTAAATATACTGGACCCTGAAACAGAGTATGAGCTAGTCATGGAATATTTCAAACACTGGATTATGGGTCTACCATCTAGGCATATTAATTACTTCATGCAATTAGCTGGCACCTAAGGTTTACCTCTAAACAAATAAAATGCTTTGGGTGGTAGCAGTTTGAATCTAGCAGTCAAGGTGGACCACGGTCTGGAAATGTTATCATGTTATGCTTTGCATAGGTCAGGCTGACAATGGGTATCATTGATATATCTGCTATTAATGGTATTCTCCCTCTGCTTGAAGAGACAATTCGTTAACATAATGTTGAAAACATAAAATTTAAAGTAGAGTTAAAAAGGTTAAAACCCAAAGAAACAACTTCTACTAAATGAATCTGGTTTAACACACACACACACACACACACATATATATATATATATATATATATATCCACACAACAAAATCCAAAATACAGGTAAAATATACTAAACTTGATCAAACCTAGATAATAAGATTTGGAATCTGACCAACATTTGATCATTTCACTTGTATTAAATGATCTAATAACCTATGGATGGCATTTCCCAAATTACACATGTATTCAATATAACCATGGTCCAGCAATAGCACTAGGGTGGAATGTAAGACTAATAGAATAATTATACCCATGACTATGTGAACTGTCACTATATTAACAATTAATTACTAAATCTAATAGAGTGGCCTTTATATATATATATATATATTGTACATATAAATAGACCACGATATTATATTTACATGTTAATTTGTAATTTATATATATATATATATATATATATATATATATGTACAAATTAACAGACTTGAATGTAAAATGAATTCATGGACAATAAGGACATGAAAATGAGTTATATTTTAAATATAATATTAATATAATAAATAAAATAAAAGATACTGAAACTAAAAAGTACAAAATCATATAATTGGAATGTGAAAGATTACACTGACAGGCATTACATAGTTAATGAGATTAGGTTCTACATATTATCTCATTATAAGTACTTAATAAAATAGATGTGCATATTCAAGTTTATGCCTATATTAATATGCCAAATTTCTAGCTTTTTTGTTGTTTTCAAAATCATATGGAACATAATAGCCAAAGTTATATATATATATATATATATATATATGAAAAACAAAAACAAGTTAATCACGTAACCTGCTATCACTTGTTAATTATGTTCAAAAGATGGCGCTATACCAAAACCGCCGAACAAGTGTAAAATTTGTTTTACATAAACGAAAAAAGAGTCAGAAATTAACTACCTCTTTCATTTGCTCACCCCCAGATCAGCTGATTTCAAGCTGGTTTGCTCTCCTCAGTGGGGGATAGAGTATAGAAACTAGATCTAAAACACTGACTCTCAAGTGTTTATGCAAAACGTTTCTATCAGATTGCAAGCGTGAATTTTTCAGACCGGTAAAGTCTTCAAACTCAGCCATCTTTTGAACATAATTAACAAGTGATAGCAGGTTACGTGATTAACTTGTTTTTGTTTTTCATAAATGTACCTTTAAAGTTTTCTTGCAATGATATATATTGCAGAAACTTTGATTATATGGTGATTCTGAACTGAGATCAGACCCATATAAATATCTGGCTTGCTAGGCTGAGGTTGAAGACTTTACCGGTCTGAAAAATTCACGCTTGCAATCTGATAGAAATGTTTTGCATAAACACTTGAGAGTCAGTGTTTTAGATCTAGTTTCTATACTCTATCCCCCACTGAGGAGAGCAAACCAGCTTGAAATCAGCTGATCTGGGGGTGAGCAAATGAAAGAGGTAGTTAATTTCTGACTCTTTTTTCGTTTATGTAAAACAAATCTTACACTTGTTCGGCGGTTTTGGTATAGCGCCATCTTTTGAATATATATATATATATATATATGGTATAAATTCTTATAATTAACTTAGTGTGCCTTAAACATAGATAGCGTCTATTTGCATATCTATATAACCCAGAGTTCTCTAGTTTAGTATTTCATATATGCTATTTAAGTAGTAAATTAATTAGTAACCTAGCTTATGATTATCACCTGCATGTCTAACATATATGTAAATCTAAGGAGGATAAAGCATAATTGTGGGGCTATTACTTAAAAAACATTACAAATATGCTTTGATAATATCCCTGTGGCTAGATCTTTTGATGTATGGATTACATATATAGAAAGTTATAACTTATAACTAAAGCTGAGCAAACTACAATTTTAGCTAGAGCACTACTGATTATTATAATATTAATTCATAAAATTAATCAGTAACACAATAATATGATCTATATACAGCAAATAAAAAATAATAATTCAATTATTTAATATTTAGTATGATAAAGATTTGTAATTATCTTCACAGAGAAATAGGCCAAAATTATATACATATACTCGCAGTTTCAAGTTAGTTGGCGTATAAAATACATGTAATATTCAAATGACAAAAATGTCAAATAAATGGCATAGATCAAAATAGGCATAAAAAATACAGCAAATTATACACACACACACATATATATATATATATATATATATAGTTTATAATAGATTATTAGAACTTTTACATTTTTGAGAGAATTTTCTATTATAAACTTTACATTCAGACAAGATTGAGTTTTACAGAAATTAGTGTTTAAAAAAATGACTTTATAGATTTTAGAAAATGGATTTACAAGGTATATTTATAAATAGCTAGCTTTAAAATAAAAAATTGAAAGTTACAGTCTATGAACAGAGCTCTGCAGAAATTTATTAAATTACCAGTTAGTTATCTTCATGGCAGCTTAAGGCATATTGAGATGATACACTTGGCACTCTTCCTTGATGATTTGATGCTCATGTAGATTCTTCTTACTGAGGAATAGGTCACTGTATTTTGCAGGATGACACTTCCATCCCAGCAAGGATGAGGTGATAATCAATTGCCTACTTAGCCCAAATTTCAAAAGTATAATGTGTGTGGGTTCAGCTTACAATTCGAATAATATATATGTGACTGATTATTTGTCTACAAAATTTGAATTATTTATATTTCTTTTAATTCTGATCTTCTTGTCATTTACAAGCTTGACTACAGTTGGAAAATCCATTAACTTATTTTTAAAAAAAACATATTTACTTACTAAACCTAATTTAGATTCTGTTTTTCTACCTTTTCTCCCCTGGTTTATTATTATTGGTCAACTGCATTTTATTTACAACTTTATAAAATTCTGAGAATTGTTATTAAAATTTTGGATATATAAAATTAGACTCATACTATATTAAGACTACTGCAGTGAACTAATTAAACGTTGTTTATAACTAAAACAAAAATCTGCATTTATAATTAGTTTAAAACTAACTCTATTACTATATATGTAGGATGATGACATCGGGAATGCATTTATATATATATATGCAATTACAATAAAATAAACCATAAAATCGACGAACAATTTAGATTAAATTATCTTCTAAACTCACAATCTTTTGAAATGAACATATATCTGTAATATATACATATACTATTTTAATTACAGACTTACCGCTCACACACACATACATATATATATATACACACACAGCAGGTTTTAATGTGATTAAAACTTGTTTTTGTTTTTCATATATATATATATATATATATATATATATATATATATATATATATATATATATATGCAACCCTGCATATATAGTAATTTAAAGTTGTTTAGATGGGTACTCTGAGAGGGTTTAAACCTGGCATAACTATAGGTGTGAGGGTAAAATATGTGAAACAGAAAGGTGGTTAAAACTGACTGTTTCAATATATATATATATATATATAGTAACCGAAAAGTCTGGTTAAGTCACAACAAACAAAATTAATAATATTACATGAAATTGTTATGATCTAATCTGGTCATGGCCAAGGTATACCATGAAGACCCATCGTAGAAGTATATGGAAGTATATTAGACAAATTATAAGTATGTAATTTTATTATCCTTCAAAACCTTAATATGCAATTTTTCATTGCATGAGACATTATGGGACCATGGACAAGATGGTATGATTTGTGAAATTACTAAAGATTATTCTTTAAGAGTGACATGTATGGTTTTGGTACAAATGTTAGTCTAGGTATGTGCTTTGCAATAATAAGTAAGCATGGAAAACTTGGGTTCTTTCTTTATAAACTTAAATTTATAATTTAATAAATAGCAGTGAGACTCTTGTTATATTGATGAATTACAATTATAACATTAAGAAAATAAATTTAATCATAGCATTATCTGGTAAATTTGTTAATATGTTTATAAAATCAATAAATTTTGTATCATGTAGTAGAAACAACAAAGCAAATCTAAAGTGATGAAAAAGACAAATGGAATTTTATTGTACCTCACACATCATAAATTACCAAGGACAAATGCATTCAAATGTTTTCTCAAATTATTACTGAGATTTTTATGTCGTACTGACAATATCTTGTACTCCAATGTATGTTCTATTCAGAATATAGCATTTCTGGTTTTATGATTGACAAATAGCAATGGCACAGTAAGTTTAACTATAAATTAATATTTATTTACATTTCTATGATTAACAAATAATTGATGTAGGATGTTTAATGTAATAAATAGATACATAAATAAACAAATAAATAAAATAAATAAATAAAATATCATTCCATTTGTTTCCTTCAATAAATATATCATAGAAACAGTTTTATAAAAGCCTTATCATAGATTTTATTATAGTTTGATATAATTTCTGCCTTGAGAAAAATATACATGAAATTCAACATTAAATAATGAAATACCCTATGTGTCAGTTCCAGAACATATAAACCTATACTATAGGCCTATAATAATATAATAAATAATATTATATTTGCACAAATTAGTTATATTGCAATGCTAAACCAAAGTTTTACTTATAGATGGAAAAAGATGATTTTAGCATCATAATACAAAATACTTTTTCCAAACTTACATTTATGAATTAAAATGATATTCCTGTGGTTGCATTCATCTATCCAAAGCAATGTTACAACACTGAATACCCTGTGGGGTTATATACCATCATAAAGCATCAAATAAAATTACACAAATCTGCGGATTACCCACCAGCGCAGGGATGAGTGTAAAAATACAGGATGTGGCAAATCATTAATCTGCAGATTAACCACCAGCATAGACTAATGCCATTTAACATTGTAAAAAATATTAAATTTAATTCATATTTAAAATGCAATATTCATCCTCATCAGTTATTCTGACAATTCAGAAAACACCAGCAATATATCAGATGTGGGTTAATACATAATGGAAAGTGTTTCAATAACAAGGACAACTAATATACTGAATTATCTTGCTTAAAATATGAACATAGTGACAATGTAACACAAGTGACATGAGTATAGGAACAGAACCCCAGAAAGACTCATAAGACACCTCATAAGAGGTTGACACACACACCATAAATGTATTAGTAATTCTCAAGCTTTTCACAAGCTCTATTTTCTTAAATAAATATTTTATTCCATTCCATGAATTTAATTTAAACATAGTTAAAGTATAAATCATGAACCTCACATATAAGTTCATATAACATTAAAAAATAAATTTAATTCATTCTTTCATAAATAAAAGTATACAACATTTTTGGAATATTAAATATTATCTGTGAAATCAATAACAAATGTCTTGAGCAATAAATACACATTACATAAAGTAATAATTATAAATTATAGCCAAATTTTATAGATGTTCTTTTACCTGTTTGTTCTAATTATTACAAGTACTTCTAAATTAATGAATTTTACATGAGCTCTATAAATATAAGATAATTCCATAAGCAAGACATAGGAGTTTAAATGAAAATGTTTTACATAAATTATTATTTTCTACATTTATATCTAGCATTGTTCCAAGTTTATTATATCCAGGTTATATTAATTTATCTATCCACATTTAAATCTAGGAATAATAATTAGAGCAAAATAATTTAATAATTCAAAATTGGCAATAGAGATCAGAAAGCATTTTTGGTTAATTATTGAAAGGCTGTTACCATTATTCAATTAGTAAACAAATCTTCTGGCATAGATGCACTGTTCTATTAACAATAGAGATTTATGCACTGATAATGGATGGGGTCCAAAAAGATGAAATGCCATTAATCTTAACTGAATGATGATGCAACTGCAAAAATAATAATGGAAGACTTAATTTAGCTAGTTAGCTTCATGGTTGTTTAATATATATATATATATTCTTTATCCTTTGAATTTCTATCATTGGATCAGGGTTTGGAATCATAAATAAATTAAATTATTAATATGATAGAGATTCATTCTTGGCACATATGATTATACCATTTTATATTGCTAAAATATTTTAATTTTTACCTTATTTTTTATTCAATAAACATTATAAAATTCATTCTTATCAAATTGGTATCCAGTTTATTAAAACCATCACACCTTCATTAATGAATTTGTATTCTGGAGTATTTGCACACTTACACCTCACTCTTTTATCATAGTCATGAAAAATATTTGGGTGAATATTTAAGTCATGTATAACCTATATAGAGGGGCAACTTGTAAATATTCATCCCTAAAGAGAATCAAAGGCAAGTTCTCTCTAAGTTTGAATATTGAGGCATAATGGAGCCAAAAATTGGGTGAGACATGATGAAATTGCACATGTTGTTTCTAGATTTAATGAGTAAATATACAGATAGCCCATTGGATGTGGACACAAACATGAACTAGGTATTTCATTGCATCAGCGACATCATCCTACAAAAAAACCATAAGTCTGATCACTGTAAGATAAACTTCTATTGTGGTATCATCTGGCCATTAATATATATATATATATATATATATATATATATATATATATATATATATATATATATATATATATATATATATATATATATATATATATATATATATATATATATATATATATATATTCTAACTTTATTATAGCATCTTAACAATAAAATAAATAATATTGAACATTTGGCACAATATAAAAAAATATATACTTTTGATATATCTTCACTTGTTAAAATATGTAGAGCCATTTTTATATTATAATCTATTATTAAAAACCACTTTCACAATAAGATAAACTACTATAATTATTTTTAATATAACTAAGAGAATGTTAGAATTAAAACAAAAGAAATAATGTAATAATTTTTTTATGTAGATAAATTGAAGTTATAATGCTACAATATATATTGTAATGGTCAGTTTGCTATACAACATGACAATATTTTCAGAAAATATACAAGCACATGTAGTTTATTTATTTCATCTTAAGATAATGATTGTCAATACATAAATCATTATATATAATGTCTGGCCAAATCACATAAAATATTATCTACTTCCTATGAAATGAACATAGATTTGTTAAACAGACCAGAGAAATCGTATATAATGAAGTTAAGCACATATTATTTAAACAGACAACTAACAATAATTAATTTTCCAAGCATGTAATTATGGCAAAATATATAATTTTCATCTACTGTAAATATTTTTTATTAGCAACTATTGAAGCAGTCAATGTCTAATCATCATCGAGCTTCATGCTTCACTATCTACACTAATCTACTGTGGGGCCCACAAGTCAGATCTAACCATATATAGATGCCATTCACCCACTCACTTTAGGCATAATTATCCAAGGAATTAATAAAATTATTTAGTAAAGTAAAACAGTAGTGTGCGTGATGCACACATATATATATATATATATATATATATATATATATATATATATATTTTTATATATATATATATATATATATATATATATATATATATATATATATATATATATCAAAACTACCCCAAATCTAAAATTAAACCAGACCAGCATAAAAATAATATTAAAACACAACCTAAGGTTTCACTGCTACAAGCAGACTTCTCAAGTGTAAAGAACTACAAAAAAACCACACATTATATATACTATTAAAAACTACCCACAAATCCATTCACTTCCCATCCACCCTTAATATTAAAAGAACTCTTAAATAAGTTAATTGCTTCAGAATAATAAATTTTCAATAATAAAGACTCTTTAATTCTTCTTTTGATTTCATTTCTCTCAAAGAAGACAACCTTAGCTTCATCAAAATCAATAGTGTGGCCTGTATCTTTTTCATGGACATACAAAGCAGAACTAAGATATCTATTTTTAACTCTACTTTTATGAACCTTTATTCTTTCATTTAAATGCAAACTACTCTGACCTATGTAAACCTTCTAACAAAATAAACAAGGAATAAAATATACCACACCAGGAATAGTCTTTCTATCAAAAACTTCTTTTGTATTATTTAATAAATTATTCAATGTAACACCCCTTTTCCAAGCAATTTTCTTATTTCCAAACAATTTACTATTTCTACACACAATTTTATAAGAAGACAATTTAAATGGCAAAAAAATAAAATCATGTTTTTCTTTAACCTTTACATCCTTACAAATATTACTATTAAATAAAATACTTTTAACAAATTTATCAGAGTATCCAACACTCAAATAATCTTTATAAAATTGATATTTATGAAACAAAGCTACCCCACTAGAATTATTTAATCTAATATTCCTATGACAATAATTCCTTAAAGCAGCTACTTTATGAGATACAGACTGATAGCTATCAGGTTTAATTATAGATTTTATTTCTTTACTTTTAACTAAATGACTGCACAATAAACAATTAGTTTTTATATTTCTAATCACCAAAAGATCTAAAAATTTTAACTTACCAAAATCTAACCCCCCCTCCTTCTAACACAAATTTTATAGAAGAATCAAAACAATTAAACTCATTTACAAATTCCTTCAATTTATCATTCTCAACTACAAATAAACAATCATCAACATATCTGACAAATAAATTTACATATAAACAATTCTTTTTAATAATAATTTCCTCTTCCATAAAACTAATATAAACTGAACATACTAAAGGAGAAATAATATAACCTATTATCCACCCTTCCTTAATCTTATAAAAATTACCTCTATAAGTAAAATACATAGAATCTTCCAATAACAGAAGCAAATCTTTATTTTTTGATAAAGAACTTTTCTTAATCAATACAGACAAAAGAACATCAATACTGCTTAACCTATTAACAGACTGATACATATTTTCAATATCTAAACTTACAAATACCCAATTACTTTCCATTTTAAAATTATTAATCTTATCAAAAGCCTCAAAAGAAGAAGAAACTGTGTACTGACCAAAATCAATAAATTGTTTTAAAAAAATATTCAAGAATCTAGAAATACCCTCTACAACACTACCTGTAAAATCAAAAATAAATCTTAAAGGAAAACCATCTTTATGAGTTTTAATATTCACAAACATCTTAGCTGATGTAAAATCATTAGGATAGCATTTTAAATAATCTACTCTATTAAAAATTTTTAAATTAACCATTTTCTTCATAATATCTATCAATTTTCTTTTAATCAAATTACCTGGATTTTTATCTAACAACATATATTTACCATTATTTAATTCTCTATCCATTTTCTCTTTGAAATCATCTCCTTTCATAATAACAAACCTACCAGCTTTGTCTTCACGAGAAATGATTACATCATTAGCAATTAACCTATTTTTAAGATGTTTAAGATGCTTGTAATGTTTATATATATATATATATATATATACATTATAATTATTGCTTCTCTCATATATATATATATATATATATATATATATATGAGAGAAGCAATAATTATCTTAATATTTATTGCTAAAAATTAGATGTTATTATATAATTGCAAATATCTTTTTATGTGTGTATTTAATTAAAGTATGGAATGTAAAAGCAAGGTGAAATGGGGAAGGCTCACAATACTGAAATTATCTTTATCTATAGTCAGACTATTTTCAGTAACTAAAATTATAAATATTAATTAAACTTCTTTTTTTAGTTGTTTTCAAATCTTTAAAAATATATCAAATGGTATTTCGAGCCTTATCTGTTTTAAAAATATTTTATTAATTAAATGTTGTTGTTTTTTATTTAATCAAAAGATTACAGAGATATCAGTGGGCAACTTAAATTGCATTCTTGGAAGGACTAAAATGTGTATAAAAGGGGCCCATAGAACAAAATAAGTCAGTTTAGTTACTTTTTCAGTTTTAGTTTAGTTACTTTTCAGTCAGTTTAGTTACTTTGAGTTAGTCATTAAACTTAGTTACTTTTCAGTCAGTTACTTTCAGTTTTTAGTTTGAACTGTGAGAACGTCTTTCAGTAGAACAAAATTTTAGAAGTGTTTCCAGACCTTAAAATTTTAAGATGTCAGCAAAAGTTCATTGCTATGAACTGTGAGTAGAAAAAAAGCACTTTTCTCTGGGCCTCTCGGAAGACTGTCTACCAGATGCCATCAAGTTCCATCCATCTGTACGGTGGTATAAGATGAGCCTGACTGCCTGCCACTATGCTGCTATCCTGAGGTAACCTCATGTAATGTAGAGTTGCCTTAATATGTAAATTCATGTTGTAATTTCTAATAAGATGTAATTAAGTTAATTCACATATTAATTTATATGTTTCTGCTAATTTTGCTCTTAAACTCACACTCTCTCTCTGTAATCAAAATACTAGTATAATGTAGTTCGGCACTACACCCTTTTATGCTTAATTTATGTTATATAGTTTTGTGTGGCTCAATTAAATATTTGACTTATTTTGTTTAATATATATATTTAATTTTTTTTTTTTAATATACCAATATCATTCAACCTCGTGATTCTAATAAGGGTTTAAGTTCTTTTTAATGGGGAAAGAAGCAGTACTATCAGTTAAATTTATTAGTAAAGTATTATTCAGTCGTAACAGAAATTGCTCGCTAGGTTGAGTTTATATTTAAATCTGCTATTCACGTTTTTTTTTTCCTAAAATATTTTATTGCGGATGCATACTTTACTTTATTATTTGAATTTGTCTTTAAATTTTCATTTTAAAAGATCGTGAACTTTAATATAATTATTCCACCTTTTCTTGCTCTTGCCTGGAGGGCTAAATTTATGAGTAATTCATATATGGGAATCGAAGTTAAATATAAGTTTCATTAGTTTAATGTCATAGTTAAAAGAGTTATTCTACATCATAATTTTCTGAATGATTCTTTATTTAAACATATCATTGCACAGGAGTCAAAACATTTATAGGCTTTAGAATATGATATATTAAGTTTATAGCACAGGTACTTCCACATATATTTTCTTTATTGCTTTGTCATTGGGGAATTGGGAAATCCAAAGCTCCCAGTCTACTTTTTCAAGATCATTTATAATCAGGGATATACACTACCTTCTGTGTAATACAAGTCTTATAGGGTTTTGCCTGTGCTGTGGAAGTTTCATATAGCTGTCTCTGAGCATTCAAACCAAGCCTCTCCATTCGATACCATACTGTCAAAATGGTGGAAATATCACTCCTCATTCATTATCAAATGTCTTAAAATGATGAAGCATTCACACTACCATAAAATCCATACTTCTTTATTTAAATGACTTATGCCTGTTGACCTTTCGTTAGGTGTTGGAAATAATGTCTCATTCATGAAATGCACCAACATGTTACTTAGTCAATATGTTGATTTTAAAGCTGTTTTCTTTTAAGATACTTATCAATTCCCATAGACGTAAATCAATTTACAATAATAATTGTATTCTCATAAATGTAGTGCATTGTTTGTTTCTTATTTATAAGTTCCAAGAACGTTTTTTCCAAACAATGCCAATATAAGTATATATAATGATTTTCATAAGGTAAATAAGTGATTGAGATTGTTTATTTTGCCTGTTTTTCAAATCATTTACTACTAAACCTGTCAAGATCTTTTATATTTATTTTAGGCATCCACAGTGTTTTGTTAGTAAAATGTTATTAAATTGACATATTAACTCCACACAAATTATAATACACTCCATAAAATTATATTTGTTAAATAATTAATGTAAAGGAGATTTCATAAAAACAAATCCCAAGCTTTGTAAATCGACAATATCATTCCAAGCATGAAACCTTTTGTAACATATATATGCATTTTCTCAATATTTTATTAAATATATATTTCATGTAAATGCTGTTTTGTTTTTGAATTATTATTTTCTAATTAATGTTTAGAATTATTTTCGTTAGCTAATAACTTAGCATTGATAAATGTAACTTTAATAAATGTAATTCTTGGGCTACTCTTATCTTGATCATCGTCATCAGTCTGATCTTATGCTCTACTGCTTTGCTTCTGGGCCTAGAATTAAAATAATTGTGCTGTATCATCAGGATTGTTGTTCATTGGGTCAGAGATTCGAAGAATAGGCAAATACGTTAAATTCAGGATTGCTCCAGACCAGTGTGTCTCAAGCATGATCGGATTTGAAGTACTTTTGCTTAGGATTTGAATCTTGTTAAATGAGTATACTATTTTGACCAGTACACTATATATTAAGAATTTATTAAAATATTCTATCTGAATTTTTATAATTTAACTACACAATTATGATTATAATTTCATATATTAAATTTACTTAACTGGTAATTATTTATTTACTATTCATTTCTCAACTATCTTTTAAATTTTATTTCATCCACATGCTAAAAGACTAATGGAAATTGATATCTTTTGTATAATGTTCAAGATTTATGTTGATTAATTTTCAAACATTAATATTTAATTATATACAATAATAATAAAATATTTATATAATTGACAACACATTCCATTGACTATAATTCTTGTCCTTTAAAATATCCCCCCCCCCCTAGTTGTATAGTTGACCTTTACAAATATAATACTTTTATTCTTATCTTTAGCTTCATAGCCAAACCATACACATGCACTTAATATGTAATTGAATTTCCAATTGCAACTATATCTATAAACCTTATAACAATAATTTTAGATACTGACCACTATAAGTCTGAATCCCTTTTAAAAAACAATTAAACAATATTATTGAATTTCTCCTTTTGAATTTATAAAATGACACTGTGAATAAATCCATACAAATTTCCATCATTCAAAATAGTTATCTAAACAACTGTATTTATATTATAAGTTTTAACTCACATAGAATCTAATTCATGCTAATTAATGTAATGGTTAATTTATGTAGAAATAAATTCTAACCAATTTAATGTAAGATTTAGTTAATTTAAAACTAATAATTTGGTAACTTCATGATAAATATTTTATACATGTACATTCCATGTATTTTAAATGACTATTCCTTATTACTGACTATTTTTTGGATTGCATATACATAGGTAATTTCAACATGGAAATAAAATATTTTTCATTTTTGTTTTAAAATGAGATAAAATTTTTACTAATTATACAAAAAAAAAAAAAAAAAGACAATGAAAATGCAATACTTTATCTGTTATAATAAAAGCCATGAAACTTCTTTTAACAACAATATTCACTTCCTCTTTGAATCAATCAATTAAACAAGCTCATATATAGTTTACACCTAATAAAATAATGTTAGCTAATAATTTATTTTAGGGGTCATAAAATAAAACTTTAAATTATTAATATTTTAAAATGTCATTTTAATCAATAAATAGTTTTTTTGACTTACATATATTTACCAAAATATGGCATGTGGTTTAGTAACTAGAATTTTCTCTATAGTTCTTTGTAAGGATTTCTTTGCATGCTAATATTTCTGCCTCATTGACATGCACTAATTACTTTATTTTATTATCATATTTATTTCTTTTCTGAGTTACTATACTGGCTTTTATCAGGTTCTAGACAGGTATAAATTCATGATCTCATATATACAGTACTGTCTAAAGTGCATTCTTGGAATTGTTTAATGTGTAAACATTTTTATAGAGATTTTTTTTTTTTTTAAAAAAATAGCTTTATCATATTCATCAGTATAGATTCAAGTTAATATTAAATGGCCAGAAGTTTTTTTCTTATTTCTATTCAGTCATCATAATGATTGTTTAATGAAACTTGAATAAAGCAAAAATCAGCACTAATAATTTCAATAAAACTCTGGCTATATATATATGTAATATTTATTACTGAGGCTATAACCTCGATAATATGCGTGTAAAATGCGATAGTAGGGACCTCTACAGGTGTTTTAACCACAAGCTTACGCTATGGAAGAAAAGAGGGGAACCCCTTTTAAAGAGGGGAACCCCTTTTTTACTTCAACCTACTTTCTATTTAAATAGGTGAAACTGAAGCGATTAGATCTGCGAGCGTGAAGCCATTCAATACTTCACTGATTAAGTCCACATTTATTATTACACATTAATACTCGCGAAATCTTTTGATTTACGAGTCAATGGAAAGATTTTCTTCCATAGCATAAGCTTGTGGTTAAAACACCTGTAGAGGACCCTACTATCGCATTTTACACGCATATTATTGAGGTTATAGCCTCAGTAAATATTACTTACATAATCAATGTGCGTTTAATAAATTTATATATATATATAGCCTCTGTTTATAACATCTTGATAATGTTTTTTTTTATTTCACATAACATAAATGACTGTTTATTTTTATTACAAGTAATATTCAAAACACCATAATTATTTAATTAATTGCATTTTTACCTTGTTTTTAATTTTTTTATCTCCTGAATCATTATGCAATTATAAAATTAAAACCGAATGCAATCTTTTAATTATGCCATTTTAATCTAATTATTTAAACCAGAATATATAGATTTATTTAAATTAAACTTATAAAATAGATTTTTAAGACTAGTTTACTTAATCATGTTGTCTTTGTAGTAAACTATTCATTCAAATAGGAATTAAAACACACATTATTTTAATTATAATTTTCAAGTTTTATAATAAAAATTATATACACTGTTTTATTCCATTTTATACAATGTATAATTTCATTTCACTTAAATGTAATCACTTACAACAATACCTTTAACATTATTTATAATTATTTTAGAATACTACTTTTAATAATCCATTCTAAGATTTCAACATTATCTATTACTTTTAATAATTTATTCTAAAATTTTTGTTACTATTATTATTACTTTCAGTAATTTACTCTAAGATACTTTATATTATTGTTATGCCATTTACATTAGGTATCCTCGCAACAACTGAAAACCATCTCACAGCAATGTGGAAATCTCACGACTGACCATTATATATATATATATACAGAGCGATGGAGAAAGAAAGAAAGATAAACATATATAATATTGGCATTTTGATGAAACACATTTGCGGAAAAGCACTGGCAGCACACTTTTTTTCTACTCACTCACCTATGCCCTACTTACCGATCTATTTATTTACGTTACGACCTTTTTCTCTACCTATCTTTCTATTTTTCTACCTATCTATCCGTCTATGTAACCATATGTACATCTATCTATATGTCTGTATGTATCTGTGTCTTTCAGTATGTGTCTATTCATCTATTTATTTTAGTATTTTTCTAGCTAAAAAAAATATTTCTTGTATTTTAAAATAATTTTTAAATCTGATTATTATTAATAAAAAGTAGAAAAAAGTATTCATTCCATAAATAATAAAATAGCCGTCATTAATATTGTATTGCTATTGACATTTTTTTTTTTTTGTAAAATAGAAAAGTATTTAAAAAAGATTTTTTTTTTTTAAAAAAAAGAAGAAAGGGAGAGAGAAGTACTTATAGATAGAAAAGATCTATTTTTGTTTCCTACATTTCATATTGATGAATAATTTATTCTTATCTACTGATAGACCAATAAATCATTTTTACATATATATATAAATGTATACTCAAAGCTCATTAGAATCAAAATAAGTGCATTTATAAAATTGACAAAATCCATGGAAGTTAAAATGTTTTAGACTAGTTTTACAAAATCAAAATATATTTAAAATTCGGCTTCAATTTATTTTTTGTGCTTTCACTTTACAATACTTTTATTGTCTATATATGATATCAGATATAATAAAATATTAGATTTAAGTCTATAATTTTCTACATACCAAGAAATGAGAAAAATAAATAAAAATGTAAGAGCAATAGCTAGCTTCTAGCATGATTACCATCTATAATAATATCTATAGGTTTGTATGTGTATACTTTAATTCCAGTATTATATATATATATATATATATATATATATATATATATATATATATATATATATATATATATATATATATATATATATATATATATAATTTTTGAATAGAGTATGATTATCCTTCACAAAGATAATAATAAAAGATTGGATTACATATACGTTCAAGAAATAAAATGAGGGATAATCTCATTTATCCCATCTTAGGTTAATAATTGTACAATTCATATTTTATGTTAAATAAGACATTTATTTTATATAACATGATGTTTTTATAAGTTGTAATATTAATAATTTATTATATATTTATTGTAATAATTGAAGTCATTGCTATTTATCTGCTCCACAATTTATCACAACACAGCATATGTATATAATTTATTTACAAACATGATACCCCCCTATTCTAAAGTAGAATTCATGCATAGTCTTCCTAAATGTGAATACCATGACATGATGCAAGCTGAGTAGAGAATAAATAAAAGAAAGAATATAATGTTGAATTTCCTTTTATTTAAGTATTAACACTCTTATCATCAAATTGACTGACTTAGTTAAATTAATAATCATAATGAGATGTATCCATCTTGAAGAAATGGATCACTCATATAAATATATATATATATATATATATATATATATATATATATATATATATATATATATATATATATATATATATATATATATATATATATATATATATGTTTTGCAGTCACATGGTATCAAATCATATGTTAATATCATCCCATTACACATATAGGACAGCAAACAATTGGATAATGAATAACATATCAATATTTATTAGTAAGCAGTAGTGAAAAAATGAATATTATAAGAAATAATATATGTTGCATTCGACTCTTGTATTAAATAAAGCAGTTCATTATATAGCTAATTTTTTTTTTACAAAACAAAAAGAGGATAGACAGGATGGTATAAAGTTTCACAACTAAGGTCAACAAATTTATAGACTGTAAAGCATACTGTCTGAAAGGAAAAACGGAGACACAAACATATTTTAATTACATATAAATTTTAATTTTTTTCTTATGTTATCTGAATTTTTAATTGTCAAGAAAAATGTTTTGATAAGTAGATAGAGTCATTAATTTTCTTTTGTTACTTGACAATTAATTGTCATCAATTTTGGATTCTGTTTTCTTTCTAAAATGACAGTGTTTTTGGTGGGAAACAATCTTTTAATCTGGAAAAGCTAAGGTGGTTGCAGAAAATTGAGATATAAAAAGCTGTGTGAAACAATACTCAGTTAGTGACAGTCAGTTGTTCAGTTAGTGAGTTTTTTTCAAGCTCTAAGGAGCAGAGTTGATTTTTTATGCTAGTTCTTTCACTGAGAAAAAGTGAAAGTAAAAATATTAAAATATTGTTTAAAATAGTATACAAGATGTGCTGATATATAAGAACTATATCAGTTAAGCTATATGGAGTAATTGATAAAAATTAAGTCTCTAAAAGGAAGCTGAAAATTTAAATGATATTATAAGGAAAGTAAACCAATTGCTACTTTGAAAGAGAAAAAAATGGATTCAGTGTTTAAATATTTTGTTATTTGTAAGAAAAGGTGGATGCATAGTTAATTTGCATTGTCTTTATATATATATCTTTATACCCAAAGAATGTCTGCATTTCAAGATAACCAAACCAAAAACACCTGCTGTCTCATAGATTTTTTTTTCATTCCATGGCCTATTAAAGGATAATCATCTTTAAAGGGAGAGAGAAGAAGAAAGAAGAAAAAAAAGAAGATGCATAAAATCCACACATCAAGCCTCAACTAATCTACTAATCAGTTTTTTTTGTAATGTTTTTTTATATTCATCAAAAGTGCCAACACAAACTTTGAAATGGTAAAAAACAAGCTAAACCATCAAAGTCTGAAGCTATAGACATGAGAGCAGTCTGTTGTTTCAAATTGGACATTAGTAAGAACTGAAAATTGGAGGATAACTTTGAATTTTTTTTTTTACTTATTAAAAGTAATTGTATGAAACTCTTTCTATAGGTCAAACAACTTTTCTTTTTCTTTTAAGACATAAACATTACATAGTCAAAATAAGAGTCATAGATCACATGACTTTATCTCTTAAGCTTGTAAGTTATAAAACAATAAGGATTGCCAATTCTTCTACAAGCTTTGTATTAAATGCTTAGCCAGAGCCAGCACTTAAAATATCTCTATCAGTAACCCTTTCCCAAACCCCTGACCATGGTTTTGTGCTTTGGCAATCCTCAGAGAGCTGTCAGGGTAGGTTCAGACACTACATCCAAAAATACCAACCCAAAGCCAGCATTTAACTAAAAGTTATCTATTGAGAGAAATTGGCAATCCTCATTGTTTTATAACCTGCAAGCTTAAGAGATAGGTTCATGTGATCTATGACTCTTATTTTGACTATTTATAGTCTCTGCCATAAGTCTTATGTAATTTTTATATTGATAAGACAACTACTATATGATATGGATGAAGATCTATCAGCCCCATATCACTATTTGAGATGGATAGCTAGGTTTGAAGACATGTAGATGTCTGAAAATTTCAGATTTTCCACTCAATAGATAACTTTTATTTAAATGCTGGCTTTGGGTTGGTATTTTTAGATTTAGTGTCTGAACTTACCCTGACACCTCTCTGAGGAGTGCCAAAGCATGAAACCATGGTCACTGGTTTGGGGAGGGGTTCCTGACAGAGATATTTTAAGTGATGTATTGGGCTCAGCATTTAACACAAAGCTTGTAGTGGATTTGGCAATCATCATTGTTTTGTAACTTACAAGCTTAAGAGATGGGGTTATGTGATCTATGACTCTTATTTTGACTATTTATAGTCTCTGCCATAAGTCTTATGCAATTTTTATATTGCTAAGACAACTACTATATGGTATGGCTGAAGATCTATCAGCCCCATAGCTATTTGAGATGGATATATGGGTTTGAAGACATGTAGATGTCTGAAAATTTCAGATTTTTCACTCAATAAATAACTTTTAGTTAAATGCTGGCTTTGGGTTGGTATTTTTAGATCTAGGGTCTGAACTTACCCTGACATTTCTCTGAGGAGTGCAAAGCACGAAACCATGGTCAGGGGTTTGGGGAGGGGTTCCTGACAGAGATATTTTAAATGCTGGCTCCGGCTAAGCATTTAACACAAATATTGTAGAGGAATTGGCAATCCTCATTGCTTTATAAACATTACATATTTGTTTATTTATTTATTATTAATTATTCTTACTGCATAACACATGCAAGTACATTTTAAGGTTATTAAACTTAATGTTTCATTAACTTTGAATATTTTTTTGTATTGTAATTTAATATATCATTTTATTATTTCCAGTTGTTGAGTTAAGAATACTTTTCGAATCTGTCAATATTTAGTTTATGATTTTTTTTTTATTTATTTGCATATTTAAATTTGATATAAGTTGTTTTGCTCAAAATTTAAATATTTTTATGTATATAATTTATTTATGAAGAAATGTTATGAAAGGAAACATTTTAACATGATACATATATGCTAACAGATCACGAGTGTGTGTATGAGTGACTACTTATACATACATGCACCAATTAAGTTAAGTCAAAATAGAAGAGACCAAAATATTATTGCTTAATCGTTATTTTAAGGGAGAAAAGTAATAGACTATAGAGTCACCTGTATGAGAGTGCATGCACACATATTCCGTGAATGAATTTTATATTGCTTTATATTGCCTTTATGACATATATAAGAAAGCTGGAAGAAATATTGAATAAGCATCGGATAGAATGTTTTGTATTTGTTTGTTTTTTATATTTCATTTTAAACCAGCTTATTCGAAAATGGATATGAAGATACACAAATATTTAATCTTATTTGGTTATATATATATATATATATATATATATAACCAATCAATTACATTATTAAAACATATATATATATATATATATATATATATATATATATATTGTTTTAATAATGTAATTGATTGAAATTGCAGTCAATTAGATGATTAATTTTATTTTAGTAAAGGAAGAATCTTACTAAATATAATTATACAATACTTGGCTTTTGCATTATTCTTATTATTAGTATTGTAATTTTTTTAATTTTATTTATTTACTTATAATCATTCGTCATCATTAAAAATGTTAAGTATTGGATCACAATTTACATATAATTATGTTTTGAGTAAGTAGTTATAGGTTTATAACAAAAAGTTAACAATTTATTTTATAAGATTAATTATGACCATGATCATCACTGGTAAATATTAGTAATTAAGTCACATTTTAAATATAATAATGTTTTAAGTAAATTAGGGTATATAAAAGCTAGATATCATGTTGTGAGATCACTGGTGAATATTAATGGTTAAATGACTGAATATAATATTTCAGATAAATAACTATAAATTTATAAAAAGCTATGTTTTATGTTGTGATATTCGTTATGACCATTATCATCATTATCATTGCTGGTGAATATTAATAAATCTCAGTTTAAATATAATAAGGTTTTAAGTAAGTGATCATCCGTTAATAAAAGCTAGATTTGTTGATGTGAGTTCATTACAAAATATTACAATGAATAAATAAATTAAATAAATGGGTTTCAGGACATGTATAAATAAAGGTACTCACTATGTTTGTTTATGAGCCATTAAAAAGAGCATCTATACATCTGTAAATCAATGTACTTACACTGAGCTGGTAACACCTGTAAAAGTTTTGAGCATTGAAAATTTATGATATTGGAATCTTATAGTTTTATGCATCCACGTGCATATGTTGTAAAAAATGTAACAAGTGGGTTTGAACCAAGTACACTATGAAGAGATATGATAGAAATTTATCTAGGTGTAGACAACCTGGTGCCCAGGTAAAATACATGGGTATAGGTAAACTGAATAAAAGAGTTTGATTTCATTTTCCAACTTGATGACATTTAATCTTACTTTTTTATTGCTTTATATAGTTACAAATACAGGCAGTGTGTGTGACTACTGTCTTATATATGTGGAAAAGAGATTTTATTGGATTAAAGAATATATTATTGGAAATAAGTTTAATTCACTCCATTGATTTCACTATCATTTTTATTCAGTTGCTATAACTAATATCAATGTATGGTTGTGTATATTTATTGATTACAATGGCTTCCCAATATCGCCAATATTCAAAATCTTAAGAGAATTATACCAGTGATTATATTAGTGATTTTTCTTTTTCTTTTATTATTTGTTTTGAAATGAGATAATTTATTTATCTCATTATTGTAGTGACTAGATCAATATTTATGATAGTTGCAACACGGTTGTCAAAATACTATATATATATATACACACACACACAGTCTGAGTTGATGACATTTGCTTCTTTTAACTTAACATTAGTTGAGGAGGGGGGTAAAAAGCTAATCAAAAGTTCTTTGGATTGAAAGACTGTTATATATATATATATATATATAATCTTAACTTTAAATATACATAATTGAAATGCAAGTTACTACCTCTGACTGAATTATAAAATGTCAACAAGTATGAAAATATAAAAATATTTAAAATTATGATTTACTGACTTGAGCCAATTAGCTCAAAACCATGGTTTAAAGGTTGGAGACAATTTGAAAGAGATATTTAACTTTATCTTTCTCGGTGTTTATATGAAATAAGCTAGATCGTGGGCTATTGATAATGCTTCATCTAGTGATATATATATATATATATATATATATATATATATATATATATATATATATATATATATATATATATATATATATTAAAAATTCCATCCCTGACTATAAAATGTAGATTAGAATACATTACTATTATTCTGATGTTATAACAGAAAGCAAGAAATACAGCTACTGCTAATGTCACAATGGTGAGTTTATATTCACTAGGCCACACTGACCAGCTCTTTTGTGTGTCATAGCCTATATATATATATATATATATATATATATATATATATATATATATATATATATATATATATATATATATATATATATATATATATATATATAGACAACATGCCTGAAGTCTAACAAATCATAGTCAATGAATTCCAACAGGTATTGGATTTATACCTTTTCCAAAGTTGTCAACAAGAAAGTCCACTGTTTTAGAATTGACAACCTTATTAAAAGATACTATTATCTCCTTTTGACATTATTATGCCATGTCATATGCTGATTTATCTATAGGCAGAGAAGCAGAAATATATAATTATTGCCAGTCATATAAAGATTTTCCATTGTGATATTTATATTATGAAAGATGATATCAAACACAGATGAACATATATTAGTTGATGAGTAATGCCTCTTGAAAAATGAAATTGTGTTTAATAATTAGCTTTAATGTTCTTAAATAATTAAGATATCAGTTTTGAAAGGAAATAACTGATGACTATATTAGCCATTTAAAAGACAAAAATAATAGTGAATAATCATTTGATCTCCTGATGATTTCTTTCTGTTAACATTTATAAATCATTTGTTTCAGTTTTGACTAATTAAATATCTAAAGGAAAAAAAAATAGCAAAGTGTTATAAAAAAATTATTTAAAAAAAGAGATATTTGCAATTAAAATTAACTTGAAACAAAAATTTTATGAAGGATAATCAAAGAAGTAATATTAGACCCATTTTAAATCCAGTCACAAGATTGACTGTAGATTTTTTTATTGTTAATCCTTCATGATGATGAAGAATTAATATTATTTTTTGTAATGCTGAAGTTCTTATATATCCTTCTAAGTTTTTTAATCTCCCACATTCATATTCATTATATTCAGTGTATAATTGGGATTTGATTCATTGATTGGAATTGATGATAATGAGATTCATCATCCCACATTCACCTGAAAGTTTGTACTGTTACAGATGGCTTCCCAAATATGGGATGGACAATGATCAAGTAGTAATGACCATTTTTACAAAATTACCATTCAATTTGAGCTCAAATATAATCATATTTGAGACAGAACAATGTATGCATTTTATGCATAATTAATTTTAAAAAAATATTATGTAATGAAAAGCCTTGATGATTAAATTATATAATAATGATATTAATATATATTTATGTATTTCATGTTTAAATTTTTTTAAAAATCTATGCTTCTAGAGAATGGATTGAGATTTTGATTATTGGAAATTGTTTAGTTGTATTTTCAGGTTTAATGATAAGTGACAGATATTGTCTTTGCTGAAATGCAATGGTTTCATGCAACTCCATTGAATTTTCTATTCCAGGCATTTCTCTAAACCAAGTTATGATGTCCAACTGCTTATTATGTTGCAGATAACTAAGACAGGCCATGTTCCCCTGTTTCTAAGTCTCAAAAAAGAATTAAAGCATAGGACTATATTTTTCAGATCTTAAGACTCAAAGTAGCAGAGCATATTTCAGTATTTAACATTACATTTTATTTTATATCAAGGATTGTAATGACAAGGAGTGTTTTTTAGTTGAGGTAGCTCTGCTGGTGTTTATGTCACATTGTATACTTATAGTAAAGTGAATGAATTATCTATCTATCTCAAAATTGCAAGTCATTATTTATTCTATTCGCTATCAGATTTATGTCAAATCTCAAAAAGTTTGATGAGTTCATCATTTGATGTAGGAAATTAGCTTCAGTTATACATGTATATTAAGGAAAATATTCTTAGGTTGGGATTTTATTTCTCCTTTTCTTTTTCCCATGATAAGTGATATGAGATTGTTATGTCTCATTGCATTCAAAAACATAGTAGTTTGTATATATATATATATATATATTAATTCTAATATTTTCACGGATAAAATATGTCATATTATTATTACTATTTGCGGGATATTCCATGTAGTGAGAAAGCTAAATGCTGACGTTTCAGTACTTGATATTGTACTGAAACGTCAGCATTTAGCTTTCTCACTACACGGAATATCCCACAAATAGTAATAATAATATGACATATATATATATATGTTAAAGTAGAAATGAACATAATCATTTTTCAAATATTTGTTATATTATGGTAGAATATTAGTTTAAGGATTGCATAATATTTTTATACTTAAAATTATTATAATTTAACATTTAGAAAGTTCTGTTTAATGTTTTATTAATTCTGATTTTGAAATTTAAAACAATGTTCTTATTATTTTATAATAGATATTCGGGTAATTGCAAAGTTTTAGTCTTTTTAAATTAGATTAAAGTATTTTTTTATTTAAATAATTTAATCAAATCATACAAAGTTATTTTCAAATGATTCACATAAACTGATAAAGAATACTTAACATTTTGTATTCAAGCCAAAGAAAAGTTTTAATTACAATGTTGTTTTTTTTTTTTTTTACATTTCACCTCTAACTATAGAAATATTGAAGAAAAGATTAGTCTATATTACTATTTTAGGAAGTTATCATGGCAAGAAAATGTGCAGCTGCTACTAATGTCACAGTAATACAGTTTGAATACATATGGTAGCAAGAGCCATCATGTTTGTATTTCATAACCCATTTATGTAAGTATTATATGGCATGCCTTAAATCTATGAAATTAAAGTGACTGTATGTCAACAAGTAACAGATATTCACCTTTCCTGAAGATGTACATACACCAGTGTACTGTTTTAGAATGGATTAGCTTATCATAAAATTCTATCAGCTGGCTGCATGTTTGTCACTCAATGGCACATACAGATTAATCTATATGCAGAGAAGCACATAAACATATAATTACTATCAGGTCATATAAAGTTATCCATGCTGATATTTATTTTATGAAGGATGATATCAAACACTGATAATCAGATACCAGTTGGTGAGTAACATCTATTGACAAACGAGATTACGTTAAATACATTTCTTTCAAGTTAAATTTTTAAGTTATCAGTATTGAAAGTCAATAACTTGTAACTATTTAGCCATTTAGAAGAGAAAAAAATAATAGTCCATAATCATTTGGTCTCCCAAAAATTACTTCCTGTTAACATTTATAAAGGATTTATTTCAGTTTTGATTGAGTAAATAGTATAAAGGAAGAAACAAAAACAATAAATTTTTAAAAAAATTTCTAGTAACATTTTTTTTTTAAAAAAAGAGCTTTAAAATTATACTAACTGGGAAAAAAATAATTATGAAGGACTGTCAAAAAGTAATATATATATATATATTTAAAAAATCTTTTGCTTACTATTAGAAATAATGAATTAATTAATAACTTTGATTTTGGGAATATAATAATATGTATATAAATATAAAGTTTACGTATGTTTTTTAACATAGAATGAATTATGTCTAATAAAACTATAATATGACTTAATAAGTTTATTATATTTTGAGAAATGAATTATCCTAGCATATAAACATCAACATGTACACATATTAATCATTTATGTATTATTGAAATGAACTGATTATTTATGAAAAGTCTAATATGTTACAGCACAATTGTGTGCTTATACACATTTGAATGTTTCTCATGTATATTTCCATATATTAAAATCAGTTATCACCTATTTACATATTAAAATTTATCATTTATTTATTAATAAAAATGAATTTATTTTAGATGTGTTCATTTTATATTAACCAGGCACATCCGTGTGCTTACATGTAGTTAAGTTTTATATAAACATATTGATATATACAGTAAATTACAATGTAATAACTTATTTTACTCAAAGTCAGTGCTGAATTCATACCATACTCAACAGATCTTAAACTAATTTTATTGTGTGTAATAAATTTATATTTTATTAAGGTATTCCATTGAATTTATTTAATCCTAGATTAAGTTTAATACATTATATGTTAGTATTATCTCTTGCTCACACGTATAGTTGTAAGGCTTTTGCTTATTGAGCAACAGTCAATTATATAGATTGTTGTTTATGTTTAGTATCATGAACAATTGATTAATTATGATTTCATTACTTTCCTGTAAAGCTGGATGACACAAAGAGAACAGCTATTAATGTTTATATACTAAATTATATTTTAGTATTAATTTAAATTAAGTTTATAGTTTATTCGTACATTAATGGTATTATGTGACCAGAACATTGGCGATTTTTATCCTGTTTTAGTATTTTATTATTATTATTATTTATTTGTTATATTCTCATGAATTAGCACGTAAGTTTGTACATCCAAATACTTGTGTTGTATTGTTGTCTTAAGTTTTGTAATGGCAAAATAATTAACCTAATCTATAGTAGATTTATTTTAAATCAAATCTCAAGGTTCAGCACTGATTATTTTTATTGCTGATTTTCCATAATGATGAATGATTATTTTTTATATTGCTACTGAACATATTGTTACATATATATTTTGCTGATCTTCCAGACTCATATTCATTATATTAATATGTATATTGAAAATTAATTCATTAACTGCGTTTGATGATGATAATTTGACATCACCTCAATTCTTACCTATGAGTTTGTATTATTACAATATATAAATATAATGTCATGTGAAAATTTTACCAAATCTATTTTAAATAATAATTGTGCACTCTCTTTTTGTAAAAGTTATTGAACTTCGCAGCTAGAGAGCAGTTCAATTATTATTTAAAATAAATTTGGTAAAATTTTCACATGACATTATATTTATTCATTATTAAAATATTATTTATCATTATTTATATAATGTGTTAATTTATTATAGATCTTTAAAAGTGAGTGAAAGATTTCCACTCTATAGATTTAATGACAGTTATTTAAAGATCATTTTACATTAAAAGACACAAAGACTGATTTAAATTGTCACTCTAGTTGTTATTGTTCTAAAAAGTGAGTTATTGGTTTTTATGCTAGGTTTGGGGAAAAATAAGGGGGGTTTAGATATGAAGGTCATGGAGTTGACAAAGATTATGTTGTGGAAATGGGATGGAGCAGATTATGGGAAAACTTAGGGTAGACAATGGAAAAGGAAGATAAAGTGGCTAACAGGTTTCTCTGGGCATAGCTGCTGAGAGATTCCTGACTCTGTTTAAGGAGAAGTCACAGTACATAACATCACATCACATCACAGATAGCTGTACATAAAAAGATCTAAAATACATTAGGAGGTGATCCACTCTCTTATTGTAAAAGTTATCGAATGTGGCAGCTAGAGGGCAGTTCAATTATTATTTAAAATAGACTTGGTAAAATTTTCATATGACATTATATATATTCATTATTATAATATTATTTATAATTAGAAGTGCCAATAGAGAAATAATTTTAAATCTCTATTGTAAAAATCCTCATCTCCATACCAATTGTTTTCAAGCTTAATGGTTCACCTCAGTGAAGATTTAGGATTTCAGAAACTAGATCTAAAACTCCAACTCAGAGCACTTATGTTACTAACAGTTTGAAAACTTGAATTATTCCGACATGTATTTACAAACCAGATAGCTAGATGTGTCTGAACTCAGTTCAGTTTCATCATATATTAATAACTAAAGCAATATTACATCACAAAAGCCTTCAAAGAAACACATATAATAATTAATAAAACTAGTCACTTTAATTGTGTAACTTATTTCTAAGCTTGTGCTAAAAATGTTCACTAGATGGAGCTTACCACTAGCTCCAAACAAGCTTTAATTATAAGAGCCAATAGAGAAAGAATTCAAAATCTCTATCATACTATCCTCATCTCCAGACCAATTGCATGAACACTAGTAAATGGAAAGAATTCTTTTTATACAGTCTTTTTTGAGTGTGTTGAATAAGATCGCTTTATAAAGAGCTTCTACTTCCATTTTAAAATTATACCCCTTAATCTTTTTTTTATTTTACATTTATGTTTAAAATAAACAGTTACCTTGATCCACTTATTTTTACTTTTTTGTGCAAACTCTTTTATATTATTTTCACTTTTTAACTTATAAATTTCTTCTGGATTGTTTACTTTCTCCACCACACTTTCTATCTGTACACAATTTCTGCTCATTTCTAAACTTTACCTCTACATTATCTATGTTAATGCTATTCTGTTTTAATTCCTCTTTCACATCTTTTACCACCTCAATTTTCTTTTCTACTTCTTGAATTTTAGTTAAATCTATCTCTATGGTTTTTTGGCTTTTCTCCACTCTTCCCATTCTTTCTTGCCTCTATTCTTTCATTTTGTCTCTCAATTTTCTATTTTCTTCTATTATTACCTACTGGGTCTACTTCCATTCACTAATTTCTTGATACATTTCTCTTATCATATCCATCATCATCATCATCATCTGTGTCTCACTGTCTTCTGTTTCTGTTCAAACTACTCCTATTTTTGAAATAAGCTCAAACCCCATTCTATTTAACTTTTATTTTTACTTGTACAAAAATATAACTTCTTAATATTTATTTACATTTTAACTTTTTACATTCAACAATAAATCCAAAGAAACAACAAAACACTATTTAACTGTTTATACCAAACTACCCCAACAATACATACCATAACCAATACAAACATATCCTACTTATGACATCTTACATCCTACACCTGAAATATTCTTCAAATGTCTGACCAATATCTCACAAGGTCTTTAAACTCAAAACACTACATTGGTTGTGTTAAAATTTAAATAACTATGAATTGGATGTGTCTTTCTCTTGTTGATCATGAAGGGTGCCACCAGGTCACTATGTACCAGAAAATTTATATACCATGATCAAAAGTTAATGGTTATGATGATGATTTGCATTGAAAAGGCCCAGAAAAAGCAAGAACTCATTAATATTGATCAGACAATTGAGAAAATAATAGTACAACAAATGTTAGCTAATATATTTTTAAAATTTATTAAAATTATTACTAAAAAAAAATTCAAATACAAAGTTTTATTTACAATAGATATAGTTTTATTAAATTCTATCAGGTGTGTCCAAACAAAAATTAAATGTCAATGCTATGGAGAAGAGACTAATTTTGTAATAAAAGTATTAAAAAGTGAGGGAAGAATTATCATTCAGCTGATGATTCACCTAAGTAATTCTAGTTTCCTTATTCAAAAAGTTTTAAGACAAATAACACATGAAAGTTTCTTGCATGAATCAATGAAATCAGTGCAGATGAGCATCATGAGGTTTTTGATTAATGATGTCATATTGTCCACAAAACCACTGCATTATCAACCATGTTTAAAATCACCACAGTTGATTACAATGCAAGAAAAAAATGATATAAAGAATATAACAAAGTATGAATTGTAGAATAGGAGAAAACTAATCTGCAATTTAAGAAAAATAAAAATCTCAGAAAATACTTCAGCTTAGGTAATTTTTAAACAAAGAAGGAGACAATCAAATCTCTGATTTAAAGAAAAACATAAATATATAACTGGTTATTCACCAAGCTAACAATTGTCCAAACCTATGCTGCTATAATAATAATTAAAATTATCAATAGGAGATATATAAGTGATCAGAAAATTATTTATCTTTACCCAAGCACTTATTAAGAAATATTTATATAATAATTATAAAGGTAAATAGCTTTAATAAATAAACTCAGTACATGCTCTGACCAATAAATTCCAAAGAACATGAAGTCTTAAACATATGGTTCCAACATGATACAAATACAACATATAACACACAGAATAAATGTTCAAAATATATTAAATTTAACAGGCAAAATATATCATAAAATATAGGTTACTATTTAAGATTTAGCTGAGACATTAAAAATCCTGGTAAAAATAAGAAAATATTTTACCTTGAGGTATAGGTTTAAGACTGCAGATACTATTCAGTGCAGCACATATAGTTCATGCTACAGTAGAATTCTGGCAAAGATTTTTTGTTTCCATTTTCTGTTCAGGAGGCTAAAGGCAATGTTAAGAACAAATTATTGTTTACCTCTTACAACATGATTTTCCTGGGAAGATTTGGTATGTGGGTCCCATCTATAAGATGGTTTAGCATGACATTATGTTGAGGGGATTATGCATAATGAATAGTTTTTGCATTGGTTCCTAGAAATGTACAAAGACCTTAAGAATTGATAGCAGCATGGCAATTTAATGAAGTTTTACAATAGGTGTATTAACAGTTAAATCAAAACTAAACATGCAAAATACACATCAATAGCTGGAGACTGATTAGTCTGTAATCCCAGAGCTATTTATAAAAGCTCTTATTTCAATAACATCTTTTTGTTAGTAGTTCTGCCTAGAGCAAAACTTTATCTCAGACTTAATCTTAATTATAAATTCTAACAATGGTAATCTTATTTAGAATTAATAAAAATATAAATGTAAAAACAAGTCTCAGCTTTAGTTAAAATAAATTACAAAATTGATCACAATCAAGATAACAGGAATGCAATTAAAAAAAAAAAACTTTTGAAAACAAAATGCTTTGTACCAAAGGATTAACTTTTTTCCTTAAAATTTAGAATATTTTGGAAAGAAAAAATTTGCTTGTATTTAATGACTTCCTTAGATAATAATAAAAAAACAACAAGTGACCAAAATAAAACTATATATTAGACAGCATAGAGACTGAAAAATCAATGCAAGTCATCACTTATCTGGATTATATATTTGCTGAAAATGACAATTAGCCAATGTACTATATTAAAAAAACCAACATACTAAAAAAACCCATTAGGATGCTGAAAAATTCATTGACACAATACTGTTTTATTTCTATAAACACAGATATAGTTATAGTGTAAACAGTGTTATATGTATATGAAGTACAGTTAATGAGTTATTTTAAACAATTCCTTGAAATCAGAATTTAAAGTCTATATTTTAAAAGTAAAACAAGTAATAATTTAAGCTGGATTTAAAAGTCTAAAAAACAAATGATTGATTTAGAGACAATTTTTGTGTTTGTCTTTAAAACAGACTGTAAATTCCAAAAAAACAAATTCTTTAGATTAGGAAACAAAAAAAAAACTTACTGCAGTATTTTTGGAATACATTTATAATTAATCAATAGTAACTTTACAAAATTAGATTACTTTTTTTTTTAAAAATGAAAAACGTTGATGAAGAAGCATTAAGCAATTATTATTATTTTTTAACGAAAAAAGAAAAAAAGCTATTTTTATTTACCATAAACTAAGGAATGAATTAATAATGATGTATATATCCACACATATGTGTGAAATTTATTGTGAAAAATATAATATCTTTAGTAATTTTATTATTTTGATAAATTAATATATCATAAGATATGTATGTCAGTGTGTGCACAAATTTTCATGCATACCCACATATATGTTTAAACAATCATTTCTTATGTATCATTAAAATGAGATAACTTACTTCTGTATTATTATTATTATTATTATTATTATTATTATTATTATTATTATTATTATTATTATTATTATTATTATTATTATTATTATTATTATTATTATTATTATTACTATTTTATTATTATTATTATTATTATTATTATTATTATTATTATTATTATTATTATTATTATTATTATTATTATTATTATTATTATTATTATTATTATTATATGACAATTATTATATGTTATGGTACAGCTATGTCTTATATGGATGTGTGTCAGACAAACATATATATGTTAAAATTAATCACATTTTTATTATTACATGAAAATACAGATATATTCATCTTATATTATACAGGTGCAGCTGTGTGCTGATATAAATATGTAGATGGTTTATGTAAACCTTTTGAGGTATTTGTAAATCACAGTGTGATAACTAATTGTATATTAATCAAATTCAGAATGCTAAATTTATATTTATTGCATACTCAGCACACCTTAACTTCATTTTAATTGTTATTAATGAATTGATATTTCATTGTTAAAATTATTCTAGTGAATTTAATTAACCCTGCCAAATTTTGCTATCATTCTCATATTTATAACATTTTTTTTCATCTCACTCATCAATGTAAAATATATGATAAACTGATTATTATTTATCAGAAAATAATAAATTTGACTTCATTTGATAGATATTTTTATTTACTACTGAAATAAATTTTAAATGTGCATATTTTATTTCTGTAAATATTTAAAAAATGAGATCACAATCAAAGCAAACACTTTATACGTCATTATTTTTAGAAAGTTTATTTTCAATTTACAGAATCAATGAAATATTTTTAAATTTGTAGTACATTTAGACATCTGAACAAATAATTATTTATTTATCTGATATCTAACAAATTATGCTTTAGAAATTTATATTTTTTGTATATTTATTTCAAAATTGCGATATTTTTTTTACTTGTAAATATAAAGTAAATTGTTTACTACAAAATTAGTCTTTTAATTTGCTTCAGGTCATATTTACATTAGCTGCTAATATAATGTTGCATTTTTTAAAATATAGTATTTTAAGTCAAAATGAGTCAGTAATAATTTATATTTCTTGATATCTAATAAATATAGTGTAAATTATTTTTAAAATAATATAAAACCATAATAAATTGGCAAATAAACACATTTTTGTGTCATTGGAAACTAGAATGTTGTAAAACAAACATTTTACAGCCTTGGGAATATACACTGACTGAACATGTCAGGACAGGGCTTATGCCAATTGTAAATGTGGAAAATTTGGATTTTGCACCTTTTAGCACAAAATTTTCAGCAAAAAAATTATTATAATAAAATATACCATTTTACATGCATTTTACTGTATAATAATTATGAAAAAATTCACCAGGGGCAAATTGTCCAAAAGGTGATTTTAACTTTTCCTGAAATTCAGCTAGGATAATACTGAATATATTTAAAATATGCATGGTGTGTTATATCTCTTGTTGTTGTTGGGCTAGATTCATGCATAATGGTCTGTTATATAAAAGGGTTATATTTAGTGTTTATGGACATGCAGTTGATAAGCATCCTGTATTGACCCAAAATGGATATCCTTTAAAGTACATGAGCTACATTTTAATTAGTTTAGTATTTATTAAAAATTAAGTTTATAGTTGGTTAGTACATTACTAATACTAAGTGACCAGTATATTGGTGATGATCAGCATGTTTTAGTATCACAACACCATTTTAATTGTTATGGATTATCACTTATGTTTGTTCATCAAAATTAATGTTTATATAATCTGCCCCAAGCTAACAAAAGGTAAATAATTAGCCTAGTTTATAATATATTGTTATTTCAAATCCTGTCATAAAATTGTCTGTTGATTTATTTCTATTGTTGATCATTCATGGTGATGAATGAGTACTCTTGTTTTTGGGTAATGCTGATGAGCTTGTAGTTATAGTTAGATCTGTGTTGGTCTTTCATATTCATATTATTTGTATATTTAGCCTTCATAGTAACTTGGGAATAATGATGAATGCTATCAACTCAGATTCACCCCATGGACTCAATTCCATCACAATAAATATAGATAGATTAGACATTAAGATTTTTAGTCTATATTTGTCTTCCACTCAATCTCAAACAACTGATACATATATCTATTCACATGTAAAAATATTATACTTCTCCCACTATACATATTTCATGCTAAACCAGAAGTCATCAGTAAGGTCTGATACTAATCTCCCACACATATATACAAACATTGCTTAACTTATATTAAAATAGAAATTCCTTAAATATTAATGGATAGGTTTCAATCTTTTTTATATTTCCAATAATTCATCAATCTATTTCATTAAAAACTGTCCACTAAATTTAAGAAATTCCTATCTTAATATAATCCAATCACTGATTTTATATATGGTGGGAAATTATGATTTGTCTCAACTAATAAGTTCTGGTTTAGGATCAAATATGTAAATTGAGGATAATTTATCTTTTTCACATGTGTGTGGTTATATGTATCAGTTGTATAAGTTGGCATGGAGAAAAAATGTACATTGAACACTCTAAGATCAAATCCTTCTATTTACTTAGTAAACATTTATTATAATAAATAAATAGATTAATAACATGCCTAGGAAATAGGTTATATCATAGTATAAGTTCAACATATATATATATATATATATATATATATATATATATATATATATATATATATATATATATATATATATATATATATATATATATATATATATATATATATTTTGCAGGTTCATCCTTGTTAAAAATTTTAAATATTGATTTTCCGACGTTTCGACTTCGTCACACAAGTCATCCACTGAGTGATAAAAGTTAGAAAAATGGTTGTAGAGGTGCTCTTTCCAAATAGGAGGAAGTTTACATGTATCATCTCGCTTATTGATACAATCTGGCCTTTTAAGTATCTCTATGGCTTCTCTAATTTTGCACTGGTAGAGATTATCACATCTGGATATGGTCCTGGTTCTAGAAAAATCAATTTTATGACCTGAATCTATAGTTTGGAGTGAGAGTGCTGATGATGATGAGTGTTGTTTAACTGCATTAGCATGCTCATCTCTACCAGTGCAAAATTAGAGAAGCCATTGAGATACTTAAAATGCCAGATTGTATCAATAAGCAAGATGATACGTGCAAACTTCCTCCTATTTGAAATTTTTTTTTTTTAAAAAACATTTGTAAATATAACATTTTTGCCATTGGTGGAACTTTAACGTTTATTCAAATCAGTAGCACCGTTATAACTGTCTTTCTACCTTTTATCACCCAGTGGATGACTTGTGTGACGAGTTGAAATGTCAAAATATCACAATTTAAAATTTTTAACACGGATGAACCCGCAAAATCTGTCTTTTATATATACAACCCGTGAAAATCTTCATTTCAACATATATGTAATCTTATATTTTAGTGTAAAATATAAAGCTTGATAGAACTGATTTAATTTTTTTTTTTGTTTTTTTTTTTGTATCTACTTGATACTTGCATTTAAAGTAACTTAATGATGAGATTATGTAATATTTTGCCTTGCTTACTGCGTGTATTTTTTATGTATTAAAATTGCTCTTTTCAATTCACTGATTTATATCAGATGTGTTTAACTTGTACGAAATCAACAACATATTTCAAGTTTAGTAAAGTGTGATTAAAAATAATAATAATCCTTATTTATTTAAAATAATTCTAGAAATTATCTTTCATTTAAATCAAAAGCCATTTATTTAATTAATTTTCAATTATTAGACAAAATATTATAAACAAGTTTTGCATTTCAGTGTGACAGAGACATCTTTTATTATTAAAAATAAATAAATAAAATGGAGTAAAGATAACATGTAAGTAAAACATGTAATGAACATTTAAAAATTTAATAACAAAACGAATCAAGCCACAATTTCTCCTATAAATCAAACTACAAGTTTTGTGATATTTTAACAAGAATATGACTGATTGAAGTTAAATAATCTGTTCAAGTTTTGCTAACCAGCAATCAAGTTGCTGATAATTTTCTCAAATATCTACATTTAAAATATGTCAGAACGATTAACCTTAAAAGTGGAAGTAAGAGAAAAATGGTCATTGTATTTGCAATACTTTTATTGCTTGCAAACTGGTGAAATTAAATAAAAAAAATTTAATCTCATTGCTTATTCAGATAATTATATTATAAGTGCATCGTGAAGCAGTATTCTGATTTAATTTATAAAATCTAACAGTCATTATTTTTAAAATGTATTATTATATTCTGCATATGTGGAGTGAAATGCTATTTTAATGTCTTTGTGCATCAATGGCTGAATAATAACGAATTGATTATCCTTTTTGAATGTATATTACCAATAATGTGCCTAGTATTTAATTTGTTTATTATTTGAAAAAAAAAAGATAACAGCTATAGAACAGCTAACTAAAATAAAACTATTTTCTGACTTCAATTGCTGATGTTGGTATATTAGATTATTATTTGCTTCGATTATTTTCCTAGGTTTTTCATGTGAATAGACAATTTAATATAATCAAAATGTTATAAATTTGGAACAATGTTTGACAAAGGATGTAGAATTTAATAACTTATAAGGAACATAATCATTAAAACACTACATGTCATATTTTTTAAAACTATCTCATTTATTCATAGAGCCCACATAAGAGTCCATTAATTTAAATGTGCTCACCATAATTGAAACAAAAGGAATATAATCACACCTCTGAAGGTCGATGTTGTAATTAAAATTATTAGTTTATGTGATGTACATTAATTGTTCATGATATGCTATATTTATTTTATGTATGAATATTTACTATACCCAAAATATGTATATAATTTAATGTTTATTTATATAACAATGTATTTTATCTGATTTTATTTTTATATGAACTTATGGGTGAAGTTCATTACATGTACTTTTCTATGCTTAATTTAAATTCAAGGGATTGAAGAGAGGAATAATTAATTGAGGGAACAGCACTTGTGAGAAGTTAGAAATTATTGGTAAATATATAATGTGTGTTAACATTACATGAATTATTACTATGAGTCTTTCCAGGGTTCTGTGCCTAGACTTATGTCATATTTATCACATTATTAATATGCTTATATTTAAAGCTGAGTCAGTCATTATCTCAGACCTCCTTTATATGAAACACTTTTCATTATGCCTGAATTCATGTCTGCTAGACAGCTAGTGTATTCTGGGTTAGCAAAAAAATTTGAGAAGAGTGATTTTTACATTTTGATTTGAAGTAAATATTAATACTGCTTTATCATGTTAAATGATATTTAGTCTGTCTGGTGGTTAATCTGCAAAAAAAATATTTGCCATTTTTGTATTTTGCAATCATTCCTGCACCGGTGGTTAATCAATGAATGTGTGTGTAATTATATTACTTGCTTGATGGTGGTCTAGAAATACACAGGGCATTCAGTGTTGTATCATTCTTATGTGGAGATGAATGCATCCACAGGAATATTTTACTTCATAAATGTAGGTTTGGGCAAAGTATTTTGTATTATTATGATAAAATCATCTTCTTTCATCTATAGGTATAACTTGTAAGTTCAGTCATAAGGAATAGCAATACATCTTATCTAAATTGTCCCTATAGTGTATCATATGTTTATTTACATAATAGTTTGCTGAATTGAAGTTTGAATCTTCATTTTTTATTATGGCTAACTCTCACAAATATGCCATCACTTCTTCGTCCTCATCATCATCATCATTATTATTATCAACATCATCATCACCATCATCATCATCATCATCATTAATATTATTATTATTATTATTATTATTATTATTATTATCATCATCATCATCATTATTATTATTATTATTATTATTATTATTATTATTATTATTATTATTATTATTATTATTATTATTATTATTATTATTATTATTATTATTATTATTATTATTATTATTATTATTATTATTATTATTATTATTATTATTATTATTATTGTTATTATTATTGTTATAGAGTTTACTTTTATAGGTTAATTGGTTCTAGAACTGGCTTACATTGGATATTTCATGACTTGATGTTGAACCCCATTTTTTCTTTTTCATAGAGCTAGAATTAAGTCAATTTATAGTAATAGACTATGTCATTGTGACTATTATAAAACCAAGGTATAGTAACCATCCATTGAAGTG